>JAJIYU010001512.1:0-35857 GCA_030144865.1 Tinospora cordifolia | reverse complement strand
TAAACATATAACAAATATTTAAATCATGTTTTCGAACATTTTTGTACTTATTTAATATATTTAAGAATTTATTTTCGACGTGTACGCGTTATAAAAGTTTGGTTTATTACAGACCGAGTCGAATTTGGGTTAACTAAGACCAATTAGGGACAATAGGACTAAAATTAACTTGTGTTTCACAGAGGGACTGAAATTAAGTTTAACATAACGCAAATTTGAGCGTATATCGTGCAATTGGGCCGGGTGTCGAGGGGGCATCGGTGCGTAGGACCCGAGGTGAGTAGTTTAATTTAGTTGTTATCTTAACTGTATTCCTTGCATGGAAAATGATTGAAATTGTCATTGATTGAATGGTTTCTCGTGTTGAGCTACAATGATTGATTTGAAATATATGTAGTTGTACACCGATAGTGAGACCATAGGCTCGAGGTCCGAGCTTAGGGTCAGGATACATGATGTGATTGGATTAGGCTCAAAGTTCGAGCGTCAGGGTTAGGGCATATGATCAGTGCGCCTAACCTTAGACCCCCTCGAGTACAACACTTGAGGACCGAGCTTAGGGTTAGAGTGTTCGATGAATGAGCCTAACCCTTGATCCGCTTAAGTGGCCGGTACACCTGACTCATAACCCGCTCGAGCGATGACCATAGGGTTGCATTTGAGGATTTGAACCCTAGTTTTGACATAATTTTGAGCTGCATGTATTTAAATTTGTTTTCTTTAACTGTTGCATCATTTATAAATGTTTTACTACATGATTTACTATTACGCATTGCTTTGCCATTACTGTTCATGCGTACATGCACTATTTTTGGAGTACGAGTTATTGTGACATGCTAGTTTTACTACTCACTGAGCCACATTTTATATTGGGTTTACTACTCTACTAACATTTTAGGTCCCTTAGCAGCTGACAAGGGGAAAGGCGTAGTGATAGCCTAGTCCCCTAAGTGATCTTCTATTTCCTTTGGGTCCTATTAGAAGTCGGTTACTTTTGGTATGTCTATAATTCTTAATGGACATATTGTACTTTTGGAACATGATGATATTAAATGTTTTGTTTACTCTCGCACTTTAAATTAATGGATGTTTGAATGACTTTGATGTGTGTTAGTGTTGAGATTGGTGAGGCTTAACGGTGACTAGGCGAACTTGACTTGACGAGTGAGTTCGTTTAGCCACCGTGCCGGTTAGGTCGCCCTTCGATCTGGGGAAGGGCTCTCGACAAAAGGCCACCTAGCCATTAGAGTTATTTTTTGTTCTTGTCTGCAAATAAATTACACCATGTTGCCAGGTTTTCACTTGCACCAAATGCTTATTTTGTTCTAACATGATGTCTTGCTCTTTTTGTTTTTATGTGAGGCAATCCAACTTCAAACTACCTGTTGATATTTCCGTCCCAGTTATCATGATTGGCCCTAGAATAGGGTTGGCTCCCTTTAGGGGTTTTCTCCAGGTTAAAATTTATTTCATATTTTGGGATATTTTTAGGTGAAACTTCAATTCGATGGCATCGATTAACATCTGTTTGCATGATAAAAATCCTTTAGGAACGGCTAGCTCTGAAAGAAGTAGGTGCCAACCTTGGGCCTGTTATCCTCTTCTTTGGATCAAAAACTGTAGGATGGTAATGCATAATCCTGGATGCTATTGCTTCCATTGTTGGAACATCAAGAATCTATGCATCTTTGCAAGACTATATCTTTGAAGATGAGTTGAATGGCTTTGTTAAAGCAGGTGCACTCATTGAGCTGATTGTTGTTATTGTTTGTGTTCTCAGGTGTCAAATATTGGTCCTAGACTGATAATGGGAAAAAATAGCATTATGTTCATTATCTCTAATCTTTTGCCTTTATACTCTCTTTATTTATCATCCTATAATCCTTTTATAGTAAAACAAGTTTTCAACTCACTTTCAAAGATAATGTCACTTTCCTCATATAGGCAATGAATGACTGTAATGTCAAATCCTCACTGATAATCCTGATGTTGTTGATAAGTCATTTAATGAAGCCTTTTTGCGGCTGCCAAACTTCAGAATGCTCGGGGTTAAAATGTGATAGAATGCTGATCCGATTTCCATAAGCATGAGCACAGGAAACAACCCCATATTTGAAGGCAAGATTAACTGCGATGGTCTCCAGGTTGCAAGCACAAACGCAATCCTAGAAGCTATGCTAGTGGGGACTGCATGCTGAAGATGGGACGCAATCATAAAAGCAAATAGTATAATACAAATGTCTGTAGTTGATCAATGTTGGCTTTCAATTAGGAATTAACTCTTGGAAGGCACATAGATTGAGATTTATGTCCTAGTTTTCACTATAGTTGATGATGTTGTCATGAGCCATTTTTTGGTGAACATGCTCTTCAGTTCTAATGAACATAATATATAAATTATGCTCATCATCAAATCATAAGTAATATATAAATTATTACAAAAGAAATCTATTCATTTTATAGCTTTTTTTTGTTGTTGAAGCAACTAATTAGCAACAAATATTATTGCTAATAACATAATTTAGCAACAAAAAATATTGTTATCAAAGTATAAAATTTTGTTGCTAAAATTTTAATTTTGTAATAAATTAATTTGTTGATAAAATAAACTTTTAGCAATGAAATAAATTATGGCTATAGATACTTTTTAGCAACAAAATATTTTTGTTGTTAAATAAGCTATTAGAAAAGAATCAATTATTTGTTGCTAATTGATTACTGTCACGCACTATTAGCAATAAACTTAGTAACAAAATTTTTTTATTACTAAAAAGTTTTAGCAACAGAAAATTAGTGTTTAGCAACAAATATTTTCGTTGCTAAAAACCAAGTTTGTGGTAGTGGTTATAGAGATTTTCTAAAAACTTCAACATTTCAATATTGCCCTCTACTAGCTTTTAGATAAAGTGTGCTTAGAGAATAAACTTTATTTCATTTTTGAAACTTAAGGAAAGAGAAAGCCTTAGTCATGCACAAAAATGGATAAAAATGTGCTCATGAAGGAAGCTCATTTAAACCAACATGTGGAAATGCGCTTTGAGATAAGCTTGTTTTTGCCACTTGTTTGAAACTTTACTAGAACATCTTGCTCGCCAATTAAGTCTCACCTTGATATTCTGATGACTACAAATAACACATTTGTTTGTAATGATAACTTTGATTTAAACAATTTTAGTACTAGACTTACATCGAAGGAAATTAAAAGCAAAAGTTAAGTCAAAGTCAAATGAAAGGCTATGGCAAAGAGTAAGTAAATGCAACACTGGATCAAACACAACCAATTACTTTAAGATCACACCTTCCAAGATAATTTGGTTCAATTCATCAAGGATATAAATAACTTATTATAGTTGCTAGTCTACATAATTTTTCATATCACGTCTTTACCATGCCAATTCCTAAACCCTTAATATTTTCATATTGATTTCATACATAAAGATGCATACATATTCATATTCATTTTCTTTCACATGACACCATTGATAATCGGAGCATTACTAAGAATATTTACAAGACCTTGAAACCACTTCTATTCAAAAAACTTTTCCAATTATCAATCCTCGTCAATATACATTCAATATTACAAATGATATCTAATGAAGATGAAGCTTTCAAGATTAAATGTGATATTTCTAATGGAGGCTTAACCATAAGCTATGCAATGATGTTTAATGTTAAGTAGGAAGTTATGCCTTAGTTATGATTGAGATTATATAAAATGAAGAAACTAATAAAACTAGTGTAGAACTAAATAAATATAATATAAACCAATAAAATTAGTGATTGAAATTATGTTCAAGTATCTTGTTGACATAGGTTTCTTGAAAAAAACCTAAAACTCATTTCGTACTATCTCTATATATCCTAAAACCTAGAATATAATTTGCATCACCCAAGTCTTTCATTGCAAAAGTAGAAGAAAACCACTCTTTAGTGTCGACAATCCTCTCCTTATTATTGTCAGCTATTAATTTTCCATCAACATATAAGGACAAAACAATGAAGTTAGTCTTGGATGTTTAATATACACGCAATGATCTTCTTTAATCGTTGTAAACCCATTAGAAGTAATGACTCGATGAAAATCATAGATTCCACTGTCTAGATGATTGTTTAAGTCCATATATGGACTATTTAGCTTGCAAACTTTGCGCTCATTACGGTTAGATATAAAACCTTCAGGTTGATCCATATAGATTTCCTCATCTAGTTCCCCATTTAGAAATGCAGTTTTAACATCCATTTAAACTAATTTAGGGTCCAAATATGCAACAATAGCTAGAATCAGACAAATAGAGGTAAATCAAATGATTGTAGAAAAAGCTTTCTCATAATCCACCCCCTTGTGTTGGGTGTATCCTTTAGCTACTAAATGAGCCTTATATCCATCTATAGAGTCGTCTACCTTGCACTTGACTTTTAGAATCCATTTATTTCCAATACTTTTGCGACTAGGTGGAAGATCAACTAATTCCCATAAACGATTTGTCCTCATAGACTCCATTTCTTCATACGTTGCAGTTAGTCATTCCATACTCTCAGATGATGAAAAGGTTTCTCGTATAGTTTTAAGTTCCACAACATCCTTTGGAGTAACCATAAAAGCAACCCCTTCAATTGTAAAATGATGATGAGTTTTATGGCTTCAAATGCTTCTTCTTAATTGTGTATCATGTGGATTTTCATCCATTGGTAACGCGTGAGTAAATGGAATAGTGCTTCCAATACTATTAGAAGCTGACCCATTTTCAACCTCAATATTAGTGGTTGAAGCATCTTCCACTGTCTCATTATTTTTGTAAAGCTCAATATTTCGGGTCACCTAACCCTGACTTGGAAAATCATCTTCTAAGAAAACAACATCTTGTGATTCTATTTCAGTAACACCCCGATCAGCATGCTCACCTATGAAAACATAGCCCTTAGAAGTAGAATAATATCTTATAAAGATGCATTTCTTTCCTCTAGGACCTAACTTTCGAAATTTATGCGAAGGATCATGTAGGTAAGCTACAAATCCCCATGGACGAAAATATCTTAAATCATGTTTATTGCCAGTCCATAATTCATAAGGTATGGATGATACTAACTTAGAAGGTACACAGTTTAACATGTAGGTGTAGTCAATAATGCATCTCCCCAATAATTTATTGGAAGACTTGCTTGTGCCATCATAGAACGCACGATATCTAACAATGTACGATGACATCGTACTACAACACCATTTTGTTGTGGAGTTCGAAGAATCATCAATTGTCTAATAATGCCTTTTTTCATCACATAAAACTTTAAACTGCTCAAACAAGTACTTACTCTCGGGACCCCTTCTCTAAGTTGAAGGGCGAGCTGACAGGCACATTGCCCTGACTAACCCACTTGCAAACCGAGCTTGCCAAAACACTGTTAAGCCTCCTTCTTATCCATACACAACATTATCAGAGTAATCGTAAGAGACCTACCAAAAAAAGTGTGCACTACACAATGACCACTTTCTTGCCTTTGTTCATAGTAAAAGAACCTGAAATGTTAAAGTAGTGAGGCAATTTTTCTACAATGGCTCAGTAAGTAATATAGTCTAATTTATAACTTAGAATGAGAATTTTATACAACAATGTCATGTATGCATGCACAATAATAATAATGCAAACGAATGCAACAATTAACGAATGTTAAACCCACAATGCAATTGTGCACCTTCTATTTTGAAAATAGTTTTAATGTTAAAAACACAGGCTAAAGCTCTCAATAGCTTATAAGGCAATAATAAATCAACTCGAGCAGGTGTACCTGATAGTTAGGCGTATTCTTATATCATATCATTAGGATCCGCCAGTTCATACCTCATGTATGATGGCCTCAAATCCTCAATAGGGAGCCAATTGATAGACCTGCACACAACATACCCCTAGGTATGTTGGCTTCTAGTCCTCAATGCTCTAACACATCTACTACTCTAACCCACACCATTAGATCTCGAGATTCGGTGTACATTTTTATTTTAAAACCCATTTCAAGATTGTAAGTACATTGCAATATGTAAAAATATTTCATTTATGAACCAAATAACAAGTTAAGTGATAAATTAGAAAATACTACTAATAAGGATGTTCAGCTATCGATACTCCTCTCGTAACTGATCATGTCCCGCTGGCATTTGATCCTGCATAATCAATGTAGTTTCTTAATATCTACATAAAACTTGGCTCAAATCTAACTTTATAGTCCTTGGTCAATTAAAGGATTGGACGGTCAATTGTGGTCTATTTATGGATTTGGTCAATACAGTCAACTCTAACTAAACCTAACACTCGTTGATCTGTTTGATCGACAGGGTCAACATGATCAACGAGATCAATAGGTGCAATTAAGCCCTTAATATTGATCCAAAATATCAAAACCCTACATTGTTGACACTTGTCCCACTTTTGGTATACAATAACCAGTCATTTTCATAAATTTGGCGGTTCGATACAATAAATACAAAAATTTTAATTATTTCTTATATTACGCATTTTTCTATAAGCATTTTTCCCTTTTTTTCTTCCTTTTCTTTCTGTTTTTTCTCCTTCTTTTTCTTTCTTCTCTTTTTTTTTTCTCTCTTTTTTCTCTCTTTCCCTAATGGTAATTGTAAGCAAGGACATAAAGTGAGCAAGACTATTTATAGTTAATTTTTGGTTTGGCATGGAGTGGGGCCCATATCGATTTAATATCAAGATAAGCATTTATTTCCTTATCTATCCATTTCATCTCTTTATCTCCTTATTTTTATTTTTTTCTTTTTCTCCCATTATCCAACCAACTCACCTTCCATTATTATCCAATATATATATATATGCAAGAATTAATATATTGTATTAATTCATTTCATTTTTTTTACTTAGCTCCCACTAAATAATTATTATCATTATTTATTTATTTTATTTTTTATTTAATACACTCATTAATCAATACAATTGCCATAAAAATTACACATTTTCTTAAAATCATGTGGTTTTCATTTATAATTCATTAATTCAAACATAAAAATACATGTCAAATCCATCGACTCAATATCTAAAAATATGAACCATTATAGTTTCCCTTCCTTAAAACAAATTTCATCCTCGAAATTTACTAAGATAACAAAAAATCAAGAAACCACTCTTATAATCTCAGGGAAGTGACTCACCACGTAGTCCTCTTGCTCCCAGGCGTCCTGCTCGGCACCATAAAACTGCCAACGCACACATACCATTGGTATCTCCTTGTTGCGCATTTCTTCATGGCTTGATCAATGATAGATACCGGAGCCTCATCGTATGTGCAATCCTCTCGCAATTCAATAGGTCTCCAGTCCATCAAATGTGAGGGATCGGAGTCGTACTTCCTCAACTTTGACACATAAAACACATTGTGTACTCCCGTTAGTTGAGGTGGTAATGCCAATCAGTAAGCAACCGGACTTATCCTCTCAAGGATCTCAAAAGGTCTAATATATCTTAGAGCGAGTTTTCCTGAAATACCAAAACGAGTCTGCCCCTTTCGAGGAAAAATTCGAAGGTGTACATGATCACCAACATCAAACTCAAGGATCTTCCTCTGATTATTCGCATAATTCTTCTGTTGATCCTGAGCTGCCTTCATGTTCTTGCGAATCTGTTGAATTTTCTCACTTTGCTCCTACACAAAAGTAGGGCCCAAAATGTTATGTCACCAACCTCGGCCCAACAAGCTGGCAATCGACAAGATTAATCAACCATATATGTAAACTCACACAGTGCCATGTCGATACTCGCCTAGTAGTTATTATTATATGTAAACTCACACAATGCCAAATGATCCTCCCAGCTACCAACAAAATCAAGAACACATGCACAGAGAATATCCTCCAAAATATAGATCACTCTCTCAGACTGACAATCAATTTGTGGATAGAAAGATATGCTAAAGTTTACTCTAGTCCCCAATTGAATCTGCAAGCTCTGCCAAAAAATGGAACGTAAACTGAGCATCTCTATCAGATACAATGGACACTAGGACCCCATGTAATCTCATGATCTCACGGATATATAATCGAATCAGCTTCTCAACCGAATTTCTAGTATGAATTCGGAGGAAATGAGTAGACTTAGTCTGTCTATCCATAATGGCCAAAATAGTATCATGTCTCCGTTGAGTCTGGGGTTACCCAATCACAAAGTCTGTGGTAATGTGCTCCATTTCCACTCAGGAATAGCCAAGGGCTGTAGTAAACCACCTAGTCTCTAGTGCTCAGCCTTAACTTGCTGGCACATGTCACATCTTAGACAAAGGTTGCAATATCTTACTTCATCCCTGGCCACCCATAAGTATGTTGAACATCATGATACATCTTATTGGTGCCTAGATGAACGGTATACTTCAAGGGGTGCAACTCTACTAGCACTCCCTGCCTACGGTGAGGGACATATGGTACCCACAATCGTCCCCTGAACCTCAGTGCACCATTATTGTCAATAGACCACTCCACACGAGAAGTGTCGTCTGCCCACTCCCAATACATCACATAATCAACGTCATGAGGTTGTACCTCTACGATCTCAGCAAGCAGCACCAGCTGGCTCTCATCTATGTAATGACTCTGGTCTCAGTTGAAGTATCGTGGATACTCATCACTGTCACATAATCAATCATCCTCCACTTTCAAGACATATGTCTAGCCACACAAGCAATCTCAACCTGTACTGTTCATCACATCAACTACTACATTAGTTTTTCCAAGATGGTACTCAATAGTAAAGTCATAATCTTTAAGTAGCTCCATCCGTCTCTGCTGCCCCATGTTTAAATCTCTCTGAGAAAACAAATACTTGAGGCTCTTATGATTGGAATAAAGCATAAAATGCTCCCCATACAAATAGTGTTGCCAAATCTTAAGCGTAAACACTATTGTTGCCAGTTCTAAATCATGGGTGGAGTAATTTCTCTCATGTACCTTCAATTGTCATGAGGCATAAGAAATTACTCGGTCACCTTGCATTAGCACACACCCAAGGCTTGTCCCACATGCATTTGTATAGATCACCAACTCATAGCCTGGTTCATGTGATACAAGTACTGGCGCAGATGTCAAATGACACTTCAACTTAAGAAAGGTTTCCTCACACTTGTTTGTCCATAAGAAGGGCACATCCTTCTAGGTAAGTTTCGCCATTGGTGTAGTAATCCTTCAGAAATTCTGCACAAATTGTATGATAATAGTCTGCTATACCCAAAAAATTATGGATCTCCGTTATTATGGTAGGTCTCAACCAACTAATATTAGTCTCAACCTTAGCCGGATCAACAGAAATACCCTCGGCTCTTACCAAATGGCCTAAAAATTGAACCTCTGTCAAACAAAACTCGCACTTGTTAAACTTAACGTACAAGCGATGATCTCAAAGAGTCTACAGTATGATTCTCAAATGCTCACCATGTTCTTCCCTAGTCTTCATGTAAATAAGTACTTCATCAATAAAGATAATGACAAATGAGTCGAGATAGGGACGAAACACTCTCTGCATCAGGTCCATGAACGTCGTAAGGGCATTTGTCATGCCAAATGCCATGACTAGAACTTATAGTGCCCATAACAAGTCTGAAAGGTCGTCTTTGGTACATCCTCTTCCCTAACCCTCAATTGATGGTACCTAGATCTTAGATCTATATTTAAAAACACAGTGGCACATCTAAGCTGGTCAAACAAATCATCAATGCATGGGAGAGGGTACTTATTTTTTATTGTTACCTTGTTCAACTGTCGAAAATCGATACACAAACAGAGGCTCCAATCTTTCTTCCTTACAAACCACACTGGAGCACGCCAAGTTGACATACTAGGGGTAACGAAACCCTTACTCATCAATTCTCTTGGTTGGGCCTTCAATTCCTACAATTCCTTATGCACCATTTGATATGGAGGAATCGAAATGGGCTATGTCCCTAGAATAACCTCAATAGTGAAATCAATTTTTCTCTTAAGAAGCAAGCCAGTAAATCCTCAGGAAACACATTAGGAAAATCTCTGACAATAGGAATCTCATCCATGTTTTCCTGTGAAGGTCCCTCATCTATGGTGGTTAGACCGGCTAGGGTATCAATCTCATTCTAAGTCACCATTTTGCCTCGGGTTCTCTCTTATCAGAAGCACCACCCTGAAAAATAATAATAGGTTGCCCTGGTATCTGAAACACCGCCCTCTTAGTGAAGCAGTCGACATGCACATGGTAAGCGCTAGCCAATCCATCCCAAGTATAGCATCAAAGTCTAGGAACTCTAACACCCGAAGGTTGATAATGGTCTCAAAGTCTCCCAACCTCAACGTGCAACCCTCACATATCAGATTAGGGTAAATGCATTCCCCAGCTGCAGTACTCAACATGAGCAAGTTGGATGCCCTAAGGGGTCTAAGTTCCAATCTATCTATGGCATGTCCAGTGATCAATGATAAAGTAGAGCCAGTATTAACCAACACATACAAGGTAAAATTTAAAATAAAAACGGTACCTTCTACAAGAGTCGTGGTAGCCTTCGGATCAGGCTGTGCGACTGCCTGTGCTCTCCCTCGAGTAATAGTAGTGGTGGGTGCACTGGAAGCTAGAACAAGCATAGGGCAGTCATATCATTTGTGGCCTAGCTGAACACACTAATAACATATAATCTGATGTCCCTACTTAGCGTGATATGTCTAGCGCAGCCCATAACCTCTATGTCATGAATCTAGGCCTCTGCCTCAACCTCTACCTCACGTCCCATACTAGGTTAGTGGTTGTTCCATCTGCTGATATGCCTAAACTGGCATGGCAGTGATCGAGACTACAGGATATGGCTAACTTGTTCCCCTTTAGACTGTCCCCCCAAATATTTCGTCTTCCTTAAGTATCTACCCAGCTCGGGATCTACCTTGATAACTACCCTGAGTTAATGACTGGGGCTATAACTGCATTTGTGTCTGTGTGGTGTCACCCTGTACTATCTGAACCACTGGGAGCTCATTTCTACCATCTGTCTCAAACTGTAGCGCCTACCTCTGAATGGTCTCAAAGGTGGCTATCGGGACCCCTTCCGAAATCTCATACGAGTTGGCCCAATCGGTATAATAGTCAAATAAGTCTACTCCTCAGTCAAACTTGCCCACTACTATTAAGCCTTACCATTGAAACATTTATAGTATTCAAAGTGCAACAAAAGCAAGATAAACGGAATAATGTAACAACAGTGAAAGTCTTTAAAATTAATTACATTGCTAGAGTCCAGTTCAATGTTACATTTTTAAAACTTGTACATGATGAAAAATACCAAAATAGCAGAATAAACAACCTACTAGGGAGATGTTGGAAAAGATCACGCGTACTGCACGCCTTTCCCCTTATCGACGCTGGACGAACCTAAATGTTAAGAGTAGTGAGCTTGATATCTATGTAAGCCCAGTGAGTAGCAACAGATATATCTACTTAAGTCTAGCATTCTACATGCAATGCAACATCGAACATTACAAACATTCAAATAAAATGCAAAAATGAATAGTATGTACAATCATTCATATAAAAATGCATCAACCCAATATTCCATGAATTAATCCATGGTTCAAGGGTCCAATATCTAAACTTGACACCCTTCTTTCACTTTAAGGATCTTCTGGTCATACTACTATTCTGGACGGACATGACCATCATCTACGCCATACTATGATATCAATCGACGATCGTGGCCCACCGACCAGGCCATACTATCATATCTCGATGATCGTGGCCCACCGACCAGGCCATACTATCATATCTCGATGATCGTGGCCCATTGACTAGGTGGTATGGTCGCCACCCACGAACTAGTGGAGTGTGCCATGCACCACTCTAAATATATCCATAGAGTGTACCAACGTACCACTCTTATCTTAGAACTATCACGGTCTAATGTCTGCACCTCAGAACCTCTCATCACTCGAATAGTCCAGCACATCTAAAAACCCATCGATCAGTCCTATCGTAGAGCTATCACTATCTAATGTTTGCACCTCGGAACCTCTCTTCATTAGGTCAGGTTACCACATCTAAAGTTCTGTCAATCAGCTCTATCTCAGAGCTGTCACAATCCAATGTCCGCACCTCAGAACCTCTCATCCTGAGCCCAGGTCGGCAAATCTGAAGATCTATCGATCAACTCTTTCTCGGAACCATCACGATCGAATGTCCGCACCTCGAAACCTCTCATGCTAAGGCCAAGTCGGCACATCTGAAGATCCGTACTTGTATCTTAGGCCTCGTCTCAATCAGAGTGCCGCAGTGGCCAATGCCATTGAGCCAATATTGTTCCACATTTTAACACCTCGCCCACGCAAGGGGTTAATCGGGTAGTGGGTTTTGTTCTTGGCAACACTCAAACACGAGTCACCCCAAGAGGTCTCGTCTCAATGCAATATGCAATGCATATAGCACACAATTATGCAACAACCATAAGTAGAATAAAAGATTAAATAAATATATCAAATTACTACTCACAGACTAGATCGATTGCCAATGCTCTCCCGGTCGCTGGTCGCGTCTCCCGATATTGAGACCAAATACCGAAAGCTCGCATTGTTAACACGTGTTCCACTTTTGGTATATACTACGCAACCTCTTTATAAATTTGTTGTAATATACAACAAATAGGAAAAATTAATTATTTCTTATGTTACACATTTTTCTCATGGGAAGTAATTCATAATGCTATACCACATTCATTATAGATAATGTTATAGTTATAACATTACATAATCAATTGTATAACCTTTTACATATATACAATATTAATTTATACATTTTTTCTCTAATTGCATAAATGCTAATTTAATATATCTATTGAACTCTAAAAATCCTAATTTTAGTGTCATTGAGTTCAGAATTTCATTTTGATTATTTTAGTACCCGTCAACTCAAATTCTAGTACTAATAGGCATACCCCTTATGTGTCGACTTTTAATTATCATAAACATTCATAGGGTTCACATGTGTACAAATAATTTACATATTTATGTTCTACTTGTTAATCTGAACACAATTGTATATATATATATATATATATATATATATATATATATATATATATATATATATATATATATATTGTGTATTTTTACTCCCAAAAAAAATACATCATAAATTTGGCCCATAAATAGACTAACACATTTAATGAAAATTACACCAACTCATCCAATAATCATCCTTTGATATTTTTTCTTTTCTTTTCTTTTTTTTTTTCCATCTTATCCATCTAAATATAATCTTTCATTTCTTACATATATATATATTCCCTCTACAACTATAGCCCATGAATTATGAATTTTATAGATAATTTCATCATCATTTTTTTCTCCAATTATTATACTCATAAATATTTTAATTTTATTTCATTCCTCAATTACTTCCCATTTAATATGCACATTAATTATGCAATACTCGTAAATCATGTATATTTATTTATAATTCATTAATTGATACATGAAAATACATGTCAAACCCATCGACTCAATGTCCAAAAATACGGGTCGTTACAGTGGCCTCACCAGAAATCAATGTCGCCTGCCTAATATTGGCCCTCAGCCCTTGACGAAAGAATCCTGCTCTATCCCTTAGGTTATCCACTAACTCGGGCGCATAAGCCTCCACTATTAGAAATCTATGGGTATACTCCCTCACCAACATGTTCTCCTGTCGTCGGGTCAAAAACTTCACCTTCTTATGCTCTCTCACTATCTCACGAACATAAGTACTCAAGAATAATTCTCGAAAACAAGCCTATGAGGTAATCTGCCCCTCTATCGTCCTAGTGGCCTTCCACCAGATGGCAGCTTCATCCTCAAGCATGTGTGCAGCAAAGAATATCTAGTTCTTTTTGGACAACCTCAACGTCTCTACACTCTTCTCAATATTGAGAAGCCAGCTCTTTGTCAAAGCCAGTTCTTGCTACGTCTAAACTTAGACTCCCATGGAGCTACTTGGGTCTCAAATCCAAAAACATCTTCAGGAGGCAATCATGAGTCTCTTTGTCTCATCGGGCTACCTTTGTGCGACCTACACCCTCTCGTCCACTCTACTCTTAGGTACAACTGGTGCAGGAGATACTACTGCCTCAGCCCTTTGTCTCTTAGCCTCAATTCTATTCAGTCTCTCTTTCAATAAGGCTATATGGGCTTGAGTAGCCTCAGTAGACACCCTGATCATAGCCTCGAACCTTTGTATAGGGTCCTGCTCAAGCTGAATCGGAGGTGTTGGTGATGGCACCGGCTTCTGAATCCTATGTGGTCTCCCACATCGAGGAGGCATCGTGGTCTACATAAAACATTAAGCTTTCATCATTTCCAAGGTTAAGCAGAACATAACTTTAAATGCTTATAACAAAAGATAACTACACATTAAGGTAACTATCTCTAAGTAATAGTCTAATCCATAAGGTTTAAATTCTAAGTCTTAAAACTCACTAACTCCCAATGATAGTCTAATTCCCCCCATGATATGGCCACTCTCATTCGGTTCCTCTTCCTGTCAATTAGGAGTTAGGAAATTTTTGTCCATAATTTTGCTATGATACTCTAAGTCATTCCTAGGGTTTTCCTAATTTTTGCTTTTACTCTAAGGTTCTCTAAGTTAACAACAATTGTTATTCCTTATCTAGAAAACCTTGGGCTCTGATACCAACATTATCGAGACCCTTCCCTGAGGTGAAGGGTGAGCTGACGGGCACAACGCCCTAACAAACCCACTTGCAAACTGAGCTTGCCAAAAGACTGTTAAGCCTCCTTCTTATCTATAAACAATATCATCAGAGTAATCACAAGAGATACGGAAGTAGCTAAACAAATAATTACAATATAATTTTTTTAAGTTAAACAAAAAGTGTTTATGTGTAGTCTTTTCTATATAGTAGTAATGGAAATGTGATGGTCAAAATATCTACCATGTTTTCCTCACTTCCTATACATCATACTAACTCTGAAAATAGTAAACCACGTGAAGAAACCTACCAATATAAAAGAAGTGCGCACTACGCGATGACTACTTTCCTGCCTTTGTCCATAGTAGAAAAACTTGAAATATTAAAGTAGTGGGGCAATTTGTCCACAATAGCTCAGTAAGTAATATAGTCTAATCTATAGAACAAGAATTCTATAAAGTAATGTCATGTATGCATGCACAATAATAATAATGCGAATGAATGCAACAATTAAAAAATGATAAATCAATAATGCAATCATGCACCGTCCATTTTGAAAATGATTTTAATGCTGAAAACACATGTCAAAACTCTCAATAGCCTACAAGGCAATAATAAATCCACTCAAGTAAGTTTACCCCACAGTTAGGCATATTCTCATATCATATCATAGGGATCCGCCAGCTCATACCTCATGTATGACAACCTTAGATCCTCGATAGGGAGCCAATTGATAGACCTGTACAGAACGTAACCTCAGGTACAATGACTTCTATTCCTTAATGCTCTATCACATCTAATACCCTAACCTACACTATCAGACCTCTAGATTCAATGCACATTTTCATTTAAAAACCCATTTAAAGATTGTAAGTACATTGCAATATGTAATAATATTTCATTTATGAACAAAATAACAAGTTGAGTGATAAATTAGAAAACACTACTAATAAGGATGCTCGACTACCAATACTCTTCTCGCAACTGGTCACGTCTCACTAGCATTTAATCCTGCATAATCAATGTAGTTTCTTAATATCTACATGAAACTTAGCTCAAATCTAACTTTATGATCCTTGGTCAATTAAAGGATTGACACAGTCAATTGTGGTCCATTTATGGGTTTGGTCAACACAATCAACTCTAACTAAACCTAACACTCGCTAACCTATTTGATCAATAGGGTCAACGTGATTAACATGGTCAATTGGTGCAATTAAGCCCTTAATATTGAACTAAATAATCAATACATCATCAGCACGTGACCCACTTTTGGTATACAATAACCAGCCTTTTTCATAAATTCAGCAGTTTAATATAGTAAATAAGAAATTTTTAATTACTTCCTATACTACACATTTTTCCCTATAAGCATTTTTTTCTCCTTTTTTTCCGCCTTTTCTTTCTCTTTTTTTCTCGTTCTTTTTCGTTCTTCTCTTTCTTCTTTCTTCTCCTTTTTCTCTCTTTCCCAAATGGTAATTATGAGCAAGGAAATGAAATGAGCAAGGCTATTCATAGTTGATTTTTGGTTTTGCTTGGGGTGAGGCCCACCTCAATTAATATAAAGATAAACATTTATTTCCTTATCCATCCACTTCATCTCTATTATCTCCTTATTTGCTTTTTTTTTCTTTTTTTCCTATTATCTAACCAACTCACCTTCCATTATTATCCACAATATATATATATATATATATGTATATATGTATGTATGTATGTATGTATATTTTTTTTATATGTATGCAAGAATTAATATATTGCATTAATTCATTTAAGTTTTTCACTTAGCTCCCACTAAATAATTATTATCATTATTTATTTATTTATTTTATATTTTATTTAATACACTGATTAATCAATACAATTGCTATAAAAATTATATATTTCCGTAAAATCATGTATTTTTCATTTATAATTCATTAATTTAAACATGGAAATATATGTCGAATCCATCGATTCAATGTCCAAAAATATGGGTCGTTCCACTTACGATCTCAATTAGTATGAAGAGCTTTAACTCTTTTATCTAATTGATTCTCAACTTCAGAAATATAGGTCCAAAAACAATCTAATGCTTCAAACTTGTGAGATATCAAATAAACATGTCTGAAGCATGTACAACCATCTATAAAAGTGATGAAATAAGGTGTGTCGTGTCGAGCCTTAATATTCATTAGACCATAGATTTCAAAATGTACAAGTTGTAACAACTCAGATGTTCATTTGGCTTTGTCAAATGGTTTCTTTGTTGCCTTGCTTGTTAGGCAAGATTCACAAATGGGCAATTGAGCTTTGGCAAGTGAGCCTAAGAGACCTTTTTGAGCCATTGTTGCAATCTCTCTTGCCTTATGTGACCTAATCTAGTATGCCATCTAATTAAATCTATATCAGATGAAATATGACATTGAGAATTATAGTTATTATTTATACTAGAATAGTCAACATCCATAACAAGTAAGCCATGTTGTACAAAACCAGAACCATAGTACACAGTGTTCAAATATAATTTGACACCAAGTTTTTCAAATTCAAATCTAACTCCTAAATCCATCAAGCTAAGAACTAAAATTAAGTTATGTCGAATTCTTGGAGCATAAAAAACATCATGCAAGCATAGAATGCGGCCACAACACAAGGCCAATTGGTACACCCCAATTCCTAGTATGTCGACATTGGAATCATTTCCCATGTAGACCTTTCTGTTCCCAATTGGTATACTATGAAATTCGACATAACCAACTCTACTCTTCCCTATATGGTTTGCTGCTCCTAAATCCACAACCCACAAAAGAGGAGATTGAGCAACCAAAACGTGACTTGTAACACAACAATCAACGCGAAATTTAGAATTTGTATTTACCTTCTTTGGCTAAGTGCACTCACAGGTGAAGTGACCAATTTTTTGTCAATTAAAGCAAGTGAGTTTAGATTTATCTGTCTTGCCACCTCTATTACCTTTCTTCTCTTCTTATTGTTGCCCTTAAACTTTTGGGTACAACCAGGTCTCTTCTTGGAAGGACCACAATGCTTTGAATTTTTCTGGGAAGATGTCTTAGCAATATAAGTGGAAAAATCAGCTTTGGCAACATCCAAGTGCTCGGTTTCTAACTCAAGATGATGAGAAATGTCCTCAAAAGTGCAAACATTCTCGTTATGATTCATATTCTGCTTCATCTATTCTCAAAAGTGTGGAAGAGAAAGTATGACAACTTGTTGTTCATCAATAAGATTCTGGTCAGTTGCTTGAAGATCACGGATCATTGATAACAACATTCTCAAATGTTACTTCATACAGTGATTTGACTTCTTTTGATAAGAATCAAATTTCATCATAAGATCACATAACTTGGCTAAAGAAGTGACACCATACTTCTTCTTAATTGCTTCCCACATATCATGAGTAGTTTCATACTGTTCAAATTCAGTAATGAGATCATTTTTCATACTGTTCAACATAGTATAAGGAGTAGTACGATCATTATCAAGCCATTTCTTGAAGGCCTCCGTATTTCATCAGTGTTGAGGAGTGGTGCCCCTCTTCTGGAGCAATCATAACTTTATCTAATGTACATAAAACCTCTTGCTCATTTAAGAGATATTAGATCTTACGATGCCATATATCATAGTTGTCGTCGTCCAATTTCTCACCCTTAGTCAAATCTATACTACGTTCTTAGCAACCATAGGCAAAAAAATAGGATATTGAAAACAATGAGCAAAACAATGCACATTTATCTAATTTTGTAGCACAAATTTAAATATAGATGAAAAAATGAGACATAGTCGCATGATCAAAATTTTGTTATAAGCACCTAATAATCTCATGTGCCACATATGTTAAATTATAATATCTGATATAAAAATTAATGCACAAAATTTCAAATAATACATGATTATATTAACATATATTATTCTCCCACATAAAAATAACGAGCATAAATTCATAAATATAATAGTAAATATGCATGTATGATACAAAGAAAAACTATAATTCATAACAACATACAAAATGATTCAGTCCTTGAAGTCTATTCTTCTATAATTCTTTTGTTGACATGATGCAAGTTATACTGGAGAGATGGAGTTCGCTTGCTAGATAAGAGTCGCATACCATGTGCGCTTCGAATGAGGGACAACATGCATAGTATGCCAAAATGCCCACAATTTTTTTGAATGAGGCATTTTTCTTCATCTAGCAGTGCACAAGTAATACCCAAAAAATCAGTGAGTGGAAATCAATGTTGAATAATGGTACCTATTGGTTTCCATTTATTTGGCAATGACTGAAGAAGAACTCAACACCAATCTTCTCGAGTAACAGCCATGTTGTATATTAGTCGGTCAAATTTTTTTATTGATAGTCTCGATATGGGCTATCATGTAATGAGTTGGGTCCATTTTATAATCTTGAAAATCATAGAACATGGTGTATAAACCATCAAAATCTAGATCCCAATCCATATCTAATTAAGAAAGCAAATTAAGTTAAAAGAAATAAACAATAGTCATTGAATTATCAATATTTGACCATACAAATAGATAACACACAATAAAATTTAGACAATATTTTATTTTATTAAATAATTATGAATATTAGTGTTCTAGAATTAATTTTATATTATCCTAAAACCTTTGTTAAAAAAAATAGTTTATAATAACTAAACAATAAATATATTTGTCTTAACATATATTCCAATACTCAATGATTGGTTTGGAGCCTGTAATAGGAAATCTAGGCTGGGTCGAGTGAGGTTTCCATGATCCGGGTCAAGTGGGCTGGGCCGATACCTTTTGCACATTCGAGCCAGGTGGGATATGACCCAAAACACCATCTTCTCTACCTAGTTGGTCTGCAACTTGCAAATCAACACCATGGTGTAACTCTCACACCACGACACAGGCCCTCTGTCCTCAAAAAATAGTTTGATGAGATTTTGGTGTGGACAACAATGCTTCTGTTGGATTCTAGTAAGTGTTCAAATTTTTTTAACAAAAAAAACCCAAAAAAATAAAAACATGAACTTTGAATAAACAGAGGAAGAAGGACGATGTGAATGGGTTTAAACACAGGAAAGTTCCTGGGTTCTTTCCGTAGATATGCAGCACTAGTAACAGTGTGGTTTCAATGAGGATCTGCTTGCTTCGTGCGAGAGGCTGAGAGTTGTGTGGAGCCTAAATTCTCATTGGAACAGTATTTGGCCGATCTTTCTAGTTATTCACATGGCCGATCTTCACGACTAACTGAATGGGGATTACGATGTAAAATTCTTAACCATTTTAAGAAATTTGTTTCATATAATGTACATAAATTTTTTTGAACTTAAATAAACCCATAGAAATTTGTTTCATCTGAAATTTAATAAATCCACAGAAACAGAAACTTGCAGAAATTTGTTTCATTTAAATAAATTTGCCGAAATTAAATAAACCCATAGAAATAGAAACCCACAAAAACATAAATCATGGATTAAACAACATTATATGAAATACTCATTTCTAAAGAAAAAAATCAGTAAGACATGAAATATGAATCTAACCAATTTCTTTTTACAATATAAACAGGAAACAACACATATCTGATGCTTTGATACCAATGTAGAACTAAATAAATATAATATAAACAAGATGATGAAGAGTATTACTAGAATTTCAATGATGTTTCATGTGTTTTCTATTGTCAGAGAGATAACCTTATTGGATTGTTCTACAAATGAAGTACAATATAGATTCACAAAAAAAATGCTTTAATCACTAATATTGGAGAACAATTGCCTACTAAAATTTGTTTGTCATTGTATATCTTTCATCACTCTCAAATGAATGATATCATTCTTTAAATATTAGACCAATGGTTACAACCAAAACCAAAAGTCACGTGCTCTTTGATTGAACAAAATAAACATATAGTTTTGTTATAAATCGATTTTAATAATGGTCTCAAGTAATTGTTTCCAATAAAATAGTTTCCAACAAGTAGCAATAGTTTTCTCCAAAACAAATTTAGCAAAGAGATACAAAGTGGAGCTCAAGATGAAGTTTTTCATTTGATGAGATTTTGACTTGAAAAATGTGAGATTAACCATATGTCAAAACTCAAAAATTCTCTCAAAGAAGCATTCCAAAAATGGAAAGATTATGTTACAGAGATTTTCTAAAAACTTCAACATTTTGATATTGCTCTTTACTAAAATCTAGATAGAGTGTGCTTAGTGAAGAGACTGTATTTTAGTTTTGAAACTTGAGGAAAGAGAAATGTAACGATCCATATTTTTGGCCACCAAATTTATGGATTCAATATATACACTCATGTACTATCATGGATTTTTAATGACAATATATGAATTTTTTTTAATTTTCTCCAATTTACCATTTAATTGAAGGAATTGAAATTAATTGTAAAATTTTTAAAATAAAATTTATTTATTTATTTTAGTGTTAGAATCATTGTAGAAATGCAATTAAGCTCAAAAGTAGGTATAAATGCTCAATTTGCTAATTTTTCAATTGTTCTACATTTAATTGGATGAAATTACAAAAACTTAGAATTTTTAACTATTAGAATTTGCATTTAATTATGGGAGTGACACATTACTGAGTAAATGTGTCCAAATTAACTAGCAAAGAAAATAACAAATAAAGAAATAACATTTAGAAAATAAAAAGAGGAGAAATGATGTATTTGACTAATTAATTTAAAAAATCAGAAATATAGATTAGTTGGTGGGTGATTTGGTTGATTAGTTAGGTATCTCATAAATTGCCATCATGATGTTCCTAAAGTGTGTGACAAATGACAAGAAGTGTCTTGTCCACTAACACAAATTAAATCTATGTATAAACCCACTTAGCCGTCTTCCTCATTCAACCATGCTGTAAAAGAAAGAAAAATCAGAAACCTAACTCCATTAGAGACCTTGAGGGAGGTAGGATTGAGGGTGATCGAGAAACAATTTCACTGAGCCCCAAGATAGAAAGTGAAAGAGCTCACCAAGCTCTTCAACATAGGTGATACACTCAAAGGATGGGAATAGTGAAGAGATCATGATGTTTGGGCAATTTTCAGCAGTTGATGCTCATATGTGAGGTAAAAATCTACCCTAAACATCCCTACATCATTAGATTAAGATAATGTTGCTTACTTGATGAGATCATGATGATTTCTCTCCTATGTTGTGAGATGGGCTTTGAAGAGAATTGAAATATTGTGATCTTGAGTTGGGGGATCAAGGTGATTGAATTAAGAAGAGAGGCAAGCCTTGTAGCCTTTTGAAACACTCTCAAGAAAGGTAAGAATCCATGTGTTTGGTGTAATTTGAGGATGTAAATGTCAAGTAAATTGTGGTTTGACTTGAATGTAATGATCAAGTTATGTCTATGGTAGGAAATTTTAAAGTATGGTTTGTATGAGGATGTGAGTTGTTGTATATTTAATTTGATGGTGGTTTTATATAGTTTCATGGATGTTCTACATGCTATTATCTTGTAAATTAGAGTATTTGATTAAAGTTATAGTTTAGCTTTTAAGTTATATGTGTTGGAGTCATGAGATTTGTCATGCTTGTTTGATTGAATGTTGCGAATGAGTTGTTCAAGTTGTATACTTTGCAAGCTAGGTTAGTTGATGTTTAGCCACTATTTCAAATGAGTTAAATGGTATATTTGGTGATTAACACGCTATTATTGCTAATAAGAGCATTACAGAATGTAATTGAATAGATTGCATATGTTAGATTGGGCAAAAATACCGAATAGTTAGGTTTCTATTATCATGCCCTATTTTTAGCTTTCTGTTCATGAATTTGTAAAAGTACTTAGACCTGTCTAAATGACTTGAAATTTTGTGTGTGAGTTGCTGGCACACTTAAGAATGTTGCAAAAAAATTGGAGTCCTAGAATATTGAGTTTAGGTATGGCAAACAAGTGACTTTGTCGCTATCTGTCTAGAATTTTGGCAGATTCTATTATGTCACTTTGTACAAGTTAAAACCCTCTCAAACGGGCTCCAAAATTACGGAAACAAAATTCTGATGAACCCTTGATGAAGCTAGATCTAATTTGAAAAGTTTCACATGAATCTGATTCATGGTTTGATCGCAAAATAATCGTGAATTCTATCGCGCAATAGGGACTATGTAATTGGAAATTTGACTAAGTATAAAAAATTAAGGATTTTGACCAAATTGACCTCATGTTGACTGAATTTGACCAAAATTGAATATGTTGACCAATTTTAAATAAGTTTGATTAGTTGACCCAGTTTAACCAATTGACTAAGTTTGACCAAGTCAACCCTCTGGTTGATGAAAAACCTTAAAGTGGAAATAAGCCAAGATTTAATAGAAATAAATAAATATGTGAATTACGTAGGAATTAATGCAAGTATAACGCAATCGGGCATAGAAAGAGCCTCAAGAAGTGAGCACACTGATGAGTAGTACTTCAGTTTATTTACTTACATGATTTTGTATTATTGTTTCATATACATTGTATTACATTACATGCTTATATCACATTTTATGGATGCAATAATGGGCATAGAGTATAGGTAGGACATCTAATCGACTAATAGCCCCATAGTGCTTCTAGGATCGGGATATGGCATGGCTATTGTCGACACACTATCCTCCCATTTCCTTGAGTCTTAAGGTGTCGGAGCCCCTTTTCTAGGCCGAAGGGTGACCCGACCGGCACAGTAACCCAATTGACCCACTCACTGAATCAAATCCGAGCAATCTCTATTAAGTCTTTCTAATTACAACAACAAGTGATATGAAAATAATTTAAGGATTCATTTCATGAAGTACAAAAGTAAGCAAACATTATAGAGAGTTGTCGTTAATGTGTTACATATTGTCTTATTTCAAACACAGTTGACCATTATTCACATATACAGAAATGACCAGCCTCTAACAAAAACAAGAAAAAGGAAAGGAACTACTAAGGGAACTACGCTATCGTCACTCCTTTCCCTTTATTAGCCATCGATGAACCTAAAATGTTAACAAAGTAGTAAGTCTAAATTTCAACATAGCTCACTAAGTAGTAAAACCAGCATGTTACGTATAAGCAGTATTCCAAAAACAGTGCATGTATGCATGAATAGTAGTGATGAAACATTGCTTGAAAACATGGCATGTAGTAAAAGCAGTTATAAACGATGCAACAATTAAAGAACAATAGTTTGAATTCATGCTAGTTGAAAACTGGACTAAGGTTTCAAATCATCAAATCTAATCCTATGGTCATCGCTCAAGTGGGTCGTGAGTCAGGCGTACCTGCTACTTTAGCGGATCATGAATTAGGTGTATTCCTTAAATACCCTAATCCCACGCTCAATCCTCAAGTGTCATCACTCGAGAGCTAGGAAGCTAGGTACATTGATCATATGCCCTAACCCTGCGCTTGAACCTCGAGTCTAATTCTAATCACATCATGCACCCTGACTCTGCACTCAGACCTCAAGTTTATGGTCTCATTATCCGTATACATCTATATATATATTTCAAAACCAATTTGATATAGCTCAATCACATAAAACCATTCAACCTATGTCATTTCACTCATGTTTTATGCAATGAATACAAGTTAAAGTAAACACATGAACTAAACCACTCACCTCAAGTCCCGTGTATATGTCCCATCGACATTCGACCCAGTCCCATAGTATACGTTCGGATCTGCCTTATTTAAACCCAATTCCAGTTTCTTTTAGAAACATGGCTTAATTGGTCAACTTAAATTTGACCGAACTGGTCAAACTTAGTTTAATTGGTAAACATGATCAACTTTGGTCAAATTCAATCAACATGAGGTCAATTTGGTCAAAATCTCCAATTTCTCGCACTTAGTCAATTTTTCGCTATATGTTTTATATGTGTAGCAAATCTTTTAATTTTTCTGCAATCACACCGTGGGTCGGATTTGCCCAAAAGTTTCTAGATTTGATCTACACCTCTTATATATTCACCAGAATTTTAGATTGTAATTTTTGGACTTCATTTGTTAGGGTTTTAAGTCAATATCAGTCACTTTAATTTCTCAATTTTTCATGTGACATACAATTACTATTCATGTAATTTAATTTAACCCACTTATCCACTTTAGACTTGGACGACATTGGGTACACGTATTTTTGGGATAACTGATAAGGTCAGAGGTGATAAAGTTGAGTTGCTACAACTACAAAATTGCTCAAAAACACCATTTTGTTACATGTTTGGAGGTCCCTTGCATGGCCAAATAGCTTGGTGACATGGCCATCTACGTGGCTCCTAGTTGCCATGCAAGTTTCTTTGCTAGCCAAACTCTGTGGTCTAGCTGACGGCACTGTCAGACAGCTAAAACCACAGCCCCAAAACTACGGGTCGTGCACTATTTTTGCTAGAAATTTCTAAAAATAGAGGGAGAGAAGAAAAAAGAGAGGGGGAAAAGCTGGGTTAGCGCATGGGCCCGACCCATGTTTCTGGGTTCAAGCCTTGTTTATTTATTTTTTTCTTTTACTTTTCACTTCCTTTTCTTTTTCATTTCCTTTCCATTTTTTTCCTTTTTTCCTCCAAAATCACATATATTTTCAATATACTTCAAAGTTCAATATTTATACATTTTTTCCAACAATTACCTAATTTACCCAAAAATTAATATTTTTTCTCAAAAATCAAATAAATTCCTAAAAATTCATTATTCTTTTTTAAAATTTAAATAGTTACTCGAAAAAATTATATTTTCTCCCTAAAAATCACATTTTCTCATTAATTAATGTATTCTTCGTCCCAAAAATTGTCTTTCTCAATTAATCTAAATTTCTTCAATTAAATGGGTAAAATTAAAAGAAATTCAAAAAATTTATATATTTTCATTAAAAATTCAAGAAAATACATGAGAATACATATATCGAACCCCTCAACTTGGTTTCTCAAAAATATGGGTCGTTACAATCAACCCCCCTTATAACAATTTCATCCTCAAGATTTACAAATGATGTAGATAATACTAGTCAAGGAGCAACACTCATCAACTAAGGATAATGTGAAATCATTAAATCTCTACTCTCCTATGTATCCTGCTCAACACCATGAAACTGTCAGTGCACTCGTACCATTACTATCTCCTTGTAGCGCAACTTTCTCACAGCTCGATCAATGATGGTCATAAGCATCTGTTAGTTGCATAGCAGACTAAATATAACTCATGCATTTTGCATGGTTTGAGTAGGGATTAAGACATATTTGCATTTAAGTGTTAATAGCCACATTTGCATATCATTTGCATTATTAGAAGAGTTTCAATGTGATTATACGTGTTTATACTTGTGATTCAATGCTAGAGAAAGGTTCTTGAGTGTTTAAGCATGTTTATTATGAGTACACAAAGGTTTAACGATGAGAAATGACCCAAAATTGCACAAATGAACTAACTACCATGATAGGAAAACTTAGTACTACGATAATCAAAGCACAAAACAATGGAAAAACCCTGAAAAGGCACTATTTTAGTACACTACCACGGTAGTCAATCAGAGACCAAACCCAAAAAAGACCCAAAAACTATTACTATGGTCAACTACCACAGTAATGCATAGAAGGAAAGTATCATCGCCGTAAATAGAGGACCAAAATCTGGGCTAATGCATTACTGCAATAACCAAGGACAATTATTGAGGAACAGTACGACTACCATGGTAGTGTAGAATGAAACAAGATTTGATATGTCCCCTCATTTGTGGATCTGTGTCTCACCCAAATTACCACAAACAACTATCACGATAATGTGACTGAAAAAGGGATTTGAGCAGTCTTGAGCCACAGTTATAAAAAGAGAAGAGCTTTAAGCATTCAGTGGGGGTCATCTACGGATTCCAAATCCATTGTACATAAATTTTAGCATTCACTGAAGATATTGCTGAAGATGAAGGAGGTCTAGCTAAAGGGCTGGAGCAAGAAGCAAGAAAAGAGATTCAAGTCTCTTTAGTATAATTTTTATTATTTATATCCCTTTTATTTGTATTGTGTACATTATGTCAAGCTTAACTCTCCATTCTAGGATGTAATTTCAAGTGTGTGAACCCTTGATTCTGAACTTAAATTTCTGAGTGATAAATAGAAGCATTCCATTCAAGCTCTCAATTAATCTATGTTGATGTTATATTTTATTTCTTGTGATCTTGATGTTTTCTATTTAATGGCCATAGATAAGATGATATTAGACTATTTTACTAACTTAGACTATTTTACTAACTTGGGAGAGAGTTAAGCAAATTCAATTAGAGAGCAAAGGATGTACATTCCATATGGTTGCAAGTAGCAGATCGGCTAATGGCCACGGAGGTGAAGAACCATTACGCGACTTTTTTAAGCCCATGCTGAACAATAATTATTTCAACATTGCTAGAACTTAGATCAATGCCAACAATTTTGAGTTGAAGCCATCCCTCATCATAATGATGCAGTAGCAATAGTTTGATGGTTTGGCAACCGAAGATCCAATGGCTGATTTGAACTCTTTCATGGAAATATATGACAAGATAAAAATAAATGGTGTCATAGAGGCTCAACGCAGGCTAAGGCTATTCCTTTTTTCTCTAAGGGACAAGGCAAGAAATGGCTGCAAACTCTCCTACCTTGTAGCATTACCACTTGGGAAGAGATGGGGCAAAGATTTCTGCAAAAATACTTCACTCCAACAAAAGTTCATCAACTTCGGGATGAAATCAGCTCATTCATGCAATCAGATTTTGAATCTCTCTAAGAAGCTTGGAAGAGATTTAAAATCTATTAAGAAGATCTCCACAGGATGACTATCTTCTATGGCTCCAAATCTAAATGTTTTATAGTGGCTTAACACCATCTACTCAATCCTTGATAGATTCAGCAGTTGGTGGATCATTAATGGGAAAATTTACCATAGAAACCACCCAACTCATTGAAGACATGGCAGCAAACCCATATGGCCATGGAACTGAACGAGGCTCAACAAAAAGAGTAAAAATTCATAAGGTGGACGAAATCATAGCTCTTCAAGCACAACTAACAAGAATGACCCACCGAATGACCATATGGGACGAGAAGATAAGAAATGGCCAATTTTAACCACAACAAACTCAACCAATCTTGGCCATAGCTGAAACAAATAGAGCTTGTTTTATAGAGGGGACATCAATTGAACAGTTGAGCATGATCAATCACTTCAATTACTACCAAGGGCAGCAACAAGGGAATCAAATTCTCAAATACTATCATCCAGGAACTAGAAATCATGAAAATTTCTCCTATGCAAACAACAAAAATTTTCAACAAACTCAACCCAATTTTGTTACGCATCAATGCTTACATGAAAAGAAGCCATCATAGGTGTAGAAAATGGATGAGATGATGAATATGCAAGCCCGGTACTACCAAGACTTGACTGATACGATTAATAAGGATGATAATAGAGTTTCTGGGTTAGAAATTCAAAAGAGAAACATGAATGCAAATGTGAAGAATCTTGAGTCTCAAGTTGAACAATTGGCCCAAGCATTCAGCATCCAGTAGCAAGGATCTTTCCCAAGTGACACGCAAGTGAATCCTAAAGAAAATTGCAAGGCCATGTTCACAAGAAGTAGCAAAGAAATCCAAGGCCCATTCTTACCACCCATTTCCTCCATGCCAGCTGATGAATTCAATGGAAAAGAGCCTAGTCCTGCCAAGCCAATTGAGACAACTCAACATGAAGGAGAAAAGAAGAAAGGTAGATGACTAGGAATCACTATTCAAGGCAACAAGAAGCTTGAATCTCCTCTGTTGCCCTTTCGATAGCGGTTCTACAAGAAAAAAAATAGATGAGCAGTTTGTCAAGTTCCTAAACATGTTCAAAAAGATTCATATCAACATTCCATTTACTGAAGTGTTGCAACAAATGCCAAATTAGTTCATATTCATTAAAGAAATAATGTCCAAGAAGCGCAAGCTAGACGATCATGAAACTGTGAGACTCATGGAGGAGTTTAGTGTCATGATACAGAAGAAGTTACCTCAAAAGTTGAAAGATCTGGGGAGTTTTACCATTCCTTGCACTATAAGCAAAACAACAGTTGAGAAAGCTCTGTGTGACTTAGGGGCCAACATAAACTTGATGCCATTTTTAGTATAACGGAGGTTGGGCATATCAAAAATCAAACATATAGCCATCACTCTTCAGCTAACGGATCGTTCACTCACATATTTAAAAGGGATCATTGAAGATGTGTTAGTGAAAGCAGATAAATTTATCTTCCCTATTGATTTTGTTGTACTAGAAATGGAGTAAGATAATGAAGTCCCATTGATCTTAGAGAGACCATTATTAGCCATTGGATAGGTCCTTATTGATGTTTCAAAAGAAGAACTCACCTGCGAGTTAATGAAGACCAAAGTGTCTTCAACCTATATCAATCTATGAGAGCAAAATATGAGGAGTATGAATGCAAGCAAATCATGATGATACAAGCGGAGACTCACTCAGTGGTTGCAGAAGTAGAAGTTGTTGTAGCCACAAAAACTAAAGGAGATAAAGGGAAAGCATTACAAGTAAATCCGAAACTTAGCCATATAACTGATGAACCAATTGAGTTGTTTCATGAACAAAGAATCCCCTTAAAGCAGTCATACCACCCATTACTAAAATATAAGCAGCTACTGGACATAGTCAAGAAGGAATTGTGCAAAGCCAAAGTGTTCACAAGGATTGACATATTGGGCTTTGGTTAACAAGTATCCACGTCAAGCTAATGATGTTAAAAACAACACTTAACGAGAGGCAAACCACTAAACTTGAATTTTTCTATTTATTTTTATCAAATTCCCTAAGAGATATGTGTTTAGATTAAAAAAAATAGATGAACCTCGTTACCGCAATAACCATTGAAATGAATTAGTTATCACAATTGCTGACCACTGTGACCAGAATAGCTTAAATTTGGAAATTGAGTTACCGCGGTAACATGTATGAAATGCTAAGAAACTTTTGGTAACTAATTACTGTAGTAACCAGAGCATGGAGTTTTCGAACATCACGTTACCGTGGTAACATTCAGTTCAAAACGCACACTACCGTGGTAGTGGTGTACAAGTTTAAATTTTGATTTTGCGAAAAAAGAAAGCATTATCGCGATAATGCTTAACATTACCACGGTAATGCCGTAAATTTAAAAGCCGAACCACCCATTCTTTACTCATTTCATGCTCATGATTTTGGTTTGAAGCTCCAAATTCCCTTCTACTCTTGTAGTTTTGTCCTCATCATCACTTCAATGAGAGTTTATTTACCTATTTTGTTTAATTTTGTTCATTGTATATGAGTATTTGGATGTCTTGTTGTGTTTAAAAGTTTTATTGTGTTTGAATGTTTATTTGAATGATTTTTGTGTTCTTTCACGTTTTGAATGATTTGTTTTGCCTTGTGAGTGTTTGTTTGAATGATTCTTGCTTTTTTTGTGTTGAATGCTAAGTTCTTGAATAAACAACAATGGGTTTCATTTATTTTGGAGTACATCTTGCGATTTTTATGCTTAAATTGCCTTTGGCAATCATCCCTATGTATTGAGCATGCAAAATTGACCCATTGATTCTCATATACATAAATTTAACTGTTTTGAATACCACTTTTCCACTGGGGGCTCCATTATTTGTGAATTGCATCCCTATTTGTTTCTTTAAGTTCATTTTATGCATAGAAAATGTCAATTGATTGAATTCATCTTGTTTGCATAGTTTTAAGCTCTTTGGATGCTATTGTTCTCATGAATTATTCAGTTTTAAATGTTTTGGTGCCCAATCTCTATGGTTAGATGCATGTCGTCTACTAAAACTTGATTGCAAGGCCCCATGAAATAAAAATGTAGCATCCAAACCACGCCGCACATCACAAGTTGCTACGCCAAAAGATCAAGCACAATTCAAGTCTGCTAGAACCAAAACAAGATATACATATCTTAGAAATACTAGATAGATTGTTCGTGAGAGAGGGATAATGTTGATGGTTGAGGAATACTGTTTTGGCATAGATTCAGTGATAGCTGTAAGGCATTGGGAACAATTAATACGAGCACCAAAAGCCCCTATGATGTTTATTGTGTAAGAATTATATACTAATGCAGTCGAACAAGATCTACAAAGGTGTAGGTCTACAACATTTGGGTTCCATTTGACTCAACTATTATCAATGCAGCCTATGATTTGCCACAAGACACCCTGAATGAATATCATAAGCAATTGTAGGAGAAATTTTACCCAGAGGATGCATTGAGAACCCTTTGCATAGATGGTGCTTCTTAGCAGTGCACCAATGATAGGCCAGTTAGCTTGGCCAAGAGTTCGTTCACTATAACAACCAAGGTATGGTTCTATCTCATTTGTGCTAATCTTTTACATCTCTAGCAATTAATAGGGTGCTAACCTTTTACCTCTCTATCAGAACAACCACAGACAAGACCAACACGGGTCTCCTTCAACCCACTCTCATCATAGAACTATGTACACAAACTGGTGTTACTTGGCCCAAGAGTGAGCCTACTCTTAAGATGATAGATCATATTTTTGTGAAGATGCTCACTACCACTCCAATGAAGAGGAGAAGAGAGGTTTTAGCTTCTACATCTACAACAACTGAGTTTGCTACACCCTCGAAGTCTATTGCTCTAGTATGTGAGACTCAAACACTTCTTCACGAGATAGCAGTTATTTTAAGGTTCCTCTATATCTCATATTCAGAGTAAGCCCAACAATGCCACATCCACCAGACATGCTTCCTTACATAGATGGCAGCTACTATAGGGTCCTTACATCAGCTCAAAAGGAGGAGGATGATGATGAGGATGGAGATGATGATGTTCCTGGTTTAGTTGAGGGATTAGATCAATTTTTAGAGGCAAATTTCTTTGGAGATGACGCAAACCAGTAATCTATTTATGTTTTCTTTGGGGATGAATTTTTGTTTCATTTTCTACTAAACTTAGAAACTTCTTTTGAAACTCCTACTTGAATGATTTATCTTTTAAATGCTTTAGGAGTGAGTTTTTAATAAATGATTTATGTCACATGGATGATATTGACTAATCTTGCTATCTGTTTCTTCTATGCATATTTTGAAAGCAAGTATATGGCTATGAATCATCGTGTCACCTCCTTACATTAAAAGGACATGTTGGAATTGTGTTCTTGAGGACAAGGCACAGTTTAAGTTTCGGGGTGCGCATTAAAGAAAATCTTCTTCAATTCAAGTCAATTTCTTTTAATTTTTGTATTACATTGTTCATAAACCACATATTTATAGGCATATCACAAATTCTTTTTCATTGAGACTCTATTTAGGCACCATGAATTAGGACATGACCATATAGATAGGACTCAAGCTAAATCCATGCCATATGTTTCTTTAAAAAGTCACTAAATGACCTATGAAATTGAGAATTCCTCTAATGTGATGAGATGAAGAACTTAGGATACTTTCAAATAGTCTATGTGTTTGGTTTATCCAAAATTTGACTTTGATAGAACTCTTCAGTCTTAGGTGATTGGAGAATTCGAAAACTGCAAAAAGTGAGGAGTGGAAATCATAACACAAGTTGAGAGAATTTCTCACAAACTCTAGGAATATTCAATTTTATCCTAAACATTGCATAGAAATAACTCTAGGAGGGAAAGGATGTAGGCCATTGTTGTTTGAGTCTGAGCCTAAAGACCGATCTCAACACTTGAAAATCCCTTTGCAACCAAGTTTGAACCTTTAAGCCTATTTCCTTAAAATAAACCCAAACATTAAACACATGGTACCTTTCATGTATGTATCAATTGAATCTATTTTTGTGCACCCATCGTGATGATAATGCTTACTATGAGGAATGAAGGAATGTAGTTATCAATATGCATATTTCTATGATCATTATGATATATATTCCATTCAAAAAAAATCTAAGAGGAAAAGAAAAGAAAAAGAGTAAGAGATATCTTTATGCAATAATGTAGTCTTATTGATGAATGTTGACCTTCTAATGTGTTTTATGAATATATCCATGGGCATCAATTGAAATGCCTATGAAATCATGAGTTTGGGGGAGCAATGAAAGCAAGATTGAGGGTATAAACAAACAGAAAACCAAACAAGTGTATAAAAAAAAAGAGATCATGCATACACTTATCGAACAAAAAAGGTCATTATTATAGCTGAGTGTGCATTTGAGTCAGAATTTAAACCATGACACGCTTATACCTTGAACCAAGCTACAGTACAACCTAAAATAAAGACCTCTAATCCTAACTTTAGTTTGACTTGAGCAAAAGGATGGATAGAACAGAGCATTGAGAAAGTTTATGAACTTAGGTATTAGGAAAGGATTTTTATGAGTGGGATTATAACTACAAATCACCTACACAGTCTAAGAGGACTTAGATATCGATAGACAACAAGGTGAAGTTGAGGAAAAATAGAGGATGGATTGAAATTCAAGACATACTAAACTATCCTAAGAATTATCAATGAATCATAGGCTAATGGAATGAAAAATAAAGGTCACAATGATGAGTGAATGCATAGTTAACTATATATGGTATGTGTTTGAGCTTTAGTGGTTGAGTTATTGTTCGAGGACGAGCAATAGTTCAAGTTTGGGGATATTTGTTAGTTGCATAGCAGACTAAATATATCCCATGCATTTTGCATGTGTTTTGCATGTTGGAGTAAGGATTAAGACATTTGCATTTAAGCATTAATGGCCACATTTGCATATCATTTATTAGAAGAGTTTCAATGTGATTATATGTGTTTATACTTGTGATTTAATGCCATGGAAAGGTTTTTGAGTGTTTATGCAAGTCTTTTATGACTACACAGAGGTTTAACAATGAGAAATGACCTAGAACTACACAAATAAACTAACTACCACAGTAGGAAAACTTAGTACTGTGGTGATCAAGGCATAAAATGAAGGACAAACCTAGAAAAGGCACTACAGTGGCACACTACCGCGGTAGTAATCGAAGACCAAACCCAGAAAAGACCCAAAAACCCTTATCATGGTCAACTATTGTGGTAATGTACAGAAGGAAAGTGTTACCGTCGTAACTAGACGACCAAAATCTAAGCAGATGCATTACTGCGATACATTACCACGATAACCGAGGACAATTATTGAGGGACAATATGACTACCACAGTAGTGCAGAATAAAATGAGATTTGATATGGCCCCTGATTTGTGGATCTGTGTCTCACTTGAATTACCATGAACAACTACCGCGGTAATATGATCGAAAAAGGGATTTGAGCAGTCTTGAGCCACAGCTATACAAGGAGACGAGCTCTAAACATTCAAGAAGGATCAGCTACAGATTCCACATCCATTGTACGTACATTTCAGCATTCACTAAAGCTATTTCTGAAAATCAAGGAAGTCTAGCTAAAGGGCTGGAGTAAGGAGCAAGGGAAGAAATTCAAGTTTCTCTAGTATGATTTTTATTGTTTATATTCCTTGTAACTATATGTTTACATTATGTCAAGCTAAACTCTCCATTTTAGGATGTAATTTCAAGTGTGTGACCCCTTGATTCTGTACTTAAATTCCTGAGTGACGAACAAGCACATTCTATGTAAGCTCTTAATTAATCTATATTGATGTTCTATTTTATTTCTTGTGATCTTAATGTTTTCTATTTAATGGCCATAGATAAGAGGATATTTAGACAATTTTACTAACTCAAGAGAGAGGTTTAACACTTGGATAATCAAGTTATAATCCAGGGTGGACTAGTGGACCAAGAGGTAGCTAGTTCTGATAGGAGGTTGCACATGAAAAATAGAACTTCACTGCATTAGTTATTTTCTAGTGCGCCTTGGAAAGGGTATTTGGAACTTGACTAATAGGTATTAAGATAACCTAGGAGGGAGTTTTAATGGTGAGTGTTATAACCTACAAAACACAAGATAGATCTTTAAGACCAGAATTAAAAGGTGAACACATGAGACTTTACCGTCCTAGAATCTTGATCAATATAGACTTCAGACCAGTTTTCTTTTGTTTTTAATTTAGTTTCTGATTAACTATCACCTTTAATCTGTAGTCTTGATAAAGTTGATACTAATCGTAAGTTCGACTTTGAGATTATTATTCTTAATCTGTTCCCAGAGGATGACATCCGATTTTCAACCGATATTTATTACTTGTGATATTGTATACATGCAGTGCACGCCAACAACATCTCATTGCATTTACAATCCTCTCCCAAACTCAATGTGCCTCCAAATGATAATACGCGAGGGATCGGGTTGATATTCCCTTCAACTTTCTTATCACAATAGATTGTCTTTAAGATGCACTCACTTGACAGTTACTCCAACAAAACTTCAGTTCACCTCACTTCCTTTCACAGAAAATGTGCCACCCGATTTCAGTTCTTTAGACACTGGTAAATTCGAAATTCCATAAAAACAACAATAAAACTCAATACACAATTGCTTTGGGACTTTATATAAGGAAAGGATTCAAATTTACTTCAGCTAACAGGGTTTTCTCATAACATAATTCCTTCATTCAACCTTATAGTGGAGCATTTGAATCTTTAGATTTAATGTAATACCTAAAATTTTAGTGAGATAATAACCGAAATTTGAGTTTAAAACACATATACGTATATATTTATATATAAATACATATATATATATATATATTTGTCATTGGTATGCAATTAATTAGTTAGCATAGAAGTGTAAAGGAGTATACATTGATTAATAATAGACATATAGAATTGTTGGGTAAATATATATTTTTCTATTTGAATAAGAAAATAGTATTTTTAGTATGATATTAATATATAAAAGTATGTGTATAAAGTATTAATTAGATGCGCTCATGAAAATAACATTTCGTTTAGCATGATGGTAATATACATAGAGAAATAATGTGTAAAGGAAAGGCATTCATGAATGAAATATCTCATTTGTTGAGATGTTAAAGTGGACATGTGTAGGAAGGAATCATCCCACATTGGAAAGATAGAGATACTATTTGGAAGAGGGCCCTGTATAAACCCCCCTACTCCACCCCTTTCTTTCATCCCAAAGACAAGAGTTGAAAATTCCTCTTGCTTTCTCTCTTTGCCTCCTTCTTGGCAACCTTAGTTCTAGTTCTTCTTTGCTTGAGCTATTCTAAATAGTTCACGA
>JAJIYU010001511.1:0-35389 GCA_030144865.1 Tinospora cordifolia | reverse complement strand
TCATGTAACATCTCAAAAATTCATAGGAAATTTAAAAATTTATTTAGAGAATTATACAGAATTGACGGATGAAAATTTTGGAAAGTTCTAGTTTAGCCAAATAAGGAATAAAATCAATTTAATAGATTTTTGGAAGAAAATATATGAATATAATGTAGATCATGGGATATCATAGCTAAAAATACAAGGATATGTGCAATTTTTTTATGAAAACAAGATTAAAAAGTCAATTTGGATTAAGATTTGGCAAAAATCCAAAAATAGAACATGAAATTTGGCTGAAAATCATATAAATATAACTCAAAATGCATCCAACAGCTGCAAATCGTCGATCTGAATCCGATCTCGCGATTCGACGATCGCAAGATGATCCGCACCAACACCCAAGCGCACAAGATAATGAAGATCAAACGGACATAGATAATTAAGGACGATCAGACGGCCGCGATCAAAGCCATAAAATCTCGATCGCGAAGTCGCATGGTGCGACTTTGGGTGCGCTAATTTTGACCCTCCGATCTGATCCGTGTGCGTGTTTCGAGGACGATCCGATGCGCTGAAAAAAAATTACGAAAAAATAGACGAAAAATTTGTCAAAAATTAACAAAAAAAATTGAGATAAATACCAAAAATTAATTTTTAAATTTTGAAAAATTCAAAAATACATATTTTCCTCTTATAATTAGGAAATATAAAATTCTAGAGAATTTAAGTGTTTTACCCCAAGAAAAACTCAAAATTTTCTATTTTTTCCCTTTAAAAATCTATATAAATCCCCCTAGCCTTTTACTTCCCTTATTCCAATAATAAGAGTTAAAATTTTCTCTTATTTTCTCTAACCCCTCTTCTTGGCACATCTTCTCACTTTTCTTTCCTCTCTCTTGTGTGTGGAAGTTTTTCTCTTGGGTTGAGGAATTAATTTGGGTGATCTTCGTTGGCACTAATACGTGAGCGAATTGTTGCAGAAATTTCTAAAAAAAGCGTCACAAGGTGAAAGTGATTTCTAGAACACCCTTTTGTTCTTATTTAAATTTATGGCATACTCATTGTTTGTGTTTTTCACTGAAATCAAAGATTTTCAATTCCAATTTCAGAATTTAAAAAGTTTATTTCAGTTTTTCAATTTTGATTCATGTTTAAGCAATTATATCATTCATGCCATGTTAGTATCATGCTTAGGCTTTTAAATTAAATTATGATACATGTTTTATGAGTGTTTCATGAATTGATTGTGTATATTCTGAATTTTAATTTAATTTCATATTCTGAAATTTATTTTGTGAGATCATAATTGAGAGTTAATCTGAGACGATGGTGATAATAACCACATACTATCATAGTGGTCAAGGCGACGCTATGGATGTTCTTTTCATATGAGTTAGGTCATATGGTTTTCAGACCTAATTACTTGAAGGTCGTGTACCACAGTACCTTGTGATTCACCACGTGTAATGGGTTGATGCCGACACATGCCACTAACAAGTTGATGCCGACACATGCCACTAACGGGTTGATGTCGAGTGGACCTCATTTACTTAGTTAAGAGCATCAAGGGATTAAAGGCCATTTTGGTCTAAGACTTGACTTGAACAAATTGTTGTTTGAAATGTATAATGATTGCAAGTGTTTGAATTATGATTGTGTTATGAGTTTGAATATGAAAGATGGTTGTTTGAAAAAGATCCACTGGGCTATGTGTTCACTCCTTCCTTTCTTTTTTTTTTGGAACGTGAAACCTATGAAGCAGTTGAACATGGATAGTTCTTAGAAAGTTTCTACTTTACTATTTTCGAATTTTTAAGGGCATGTTGTCCAAAGTTTAAATCTTTTCTACTAAAAAGTATTTTGAAGTTTTCCGCTGTAATAATTAGTTTTTTTTTTAAGTTTAATACTTTCAATTTTTCTGTTATGAATAAAATAGTTTGAATTTCTTAATCTCTTTTAATTTGCCTTGATTTTATTAAAGTAAAAATTTTATATTCTTGAATTTTTATACAAAGGCATGAGATATTGAAAAAGAGAAGATCAAGTGTGTGTCACTTATAAAGTAACACCAGCCCAACCCACCAATTGGTTAAATCCACTATCAAGAGAATAGTGGTCATGTCCAATGCTTAAAGATACAGGGGTTGGGGTGTTACAACTCATAAGATCATGTCATGCTTAGAATTCATGTTTAGGATTTAATTCAATATATTAAGCATGTTATGTAATGTTTACATGCTTTCTTGGTTGTTAAAAATTCTAATATTTACATTTTGAATTTCTTTTATGATTATGTGATTCTTAAATATAATAAATCGAAGATAAGAACCACGTACTGTTATAATGACCCGTATGGGTGCTATGGGTGTTCTTAACACATGCTTGGAGTGTATAGTTACAGGGCGCAATTAAGGGATACTTGGTATGTGGCATCCAATGGAAAGCGACAAAGAAATGTCTTTTCATCCTAAAGAGGGGTATCTAAATTAAAAATATCAAAGGAGTAGAACCCCATTAAGTCTTAACCTCAACTACAACCAAAAAGTATTTTTGAATTTTTTTCAAAAATTAAAAATCAATTTTTGGTATTTATCTCAATTTTTCAGTAATTTTTGACGAATTTTTCGTCGATTTTTGCATTTTTTCGTAATTTACAAATCGGCTAATATCTTAGCCCATTGGATCATCCTCAAGACATGCATACGGATCAGATCGGAGAGTCAAGATTGGCTCGTGTGGAGTCACACCATGCGACTTTGCAATCGAGATTTCGTGGCTTTGATCATGGCCGTCTGATGGTCCTTGATCATCTCCTTTCGTTCAATCTTTGTTATCCTGTGCGCTCGGGTGGTGGTGCGGATCATCTTGCGGGTGTTGGATCACGAGATCGGATTCAGATCGATGATTTGCAGCTGTTGGATGCATTTTGAGTTATATTTATATGATTTTCAGCCGAATTTCATATTCTATTTTCGAATTTTTTTCAAATCCTAATCCAAATTGACTTTCTAATCTTGTTTTCATCAAAAATTGCAAATATCCTTGTATTTTTGGGTATGATATCCCATGATATAAATTATATTCATATATTTTTTTTCCAAAAATCCATTAAATTGATTTTATTCCTTATTTGGCTAAACTAAGACTTACTAAATTTTTCATCCGTCAATTTCGTATAATTCTCTAAATAAATTTTCAAATTTCATATGAATTTTTGAAAGAAAACAATAGACTTCATGGGACCTTTCCCACCCTCAGATGGCAAACAATATATACTGCTTGTTGTTGACTATGTTTCTAAATGGGTTGAAGTAGTGGCTACATCGAAAATAACGTCAGAGTTATGTTGAAGTTTCTCTCTCGCAACATCTTTTCTTGTTTCGACACCCCTAGAGCAATTGTGAGTGGTGAAGGTACACACTTCTGCAATAAAATCTTCAATAACCTTCTTACCAAGTACAGAGTGCAACACAAGGTTGCAATGCCTTATCATCCACATACTAATGGGCAAGCTAAAGTGTCCAATCGAGAGATCAAGGCAATATTACAAAAGACGATTGGAACAACCGTAGTGCTTGAGCTCTGAAATTAGACGATGCATTGTGGGCATACAGGATAGCATTTAAGACGCCCATTGGCATGTCTCCGCATCAATTGTTGTATGGAAAGTCTTGTCACCTACCTTGTAAATTAGAGCATAGAGCTTACTAGGCTATTAAGAAGTTGAATTTTGGTGCAAAAGCTTGTGGAAAGAATTGTTTGCTTCAACTTGTTGAACTCGAAGAGTTTCGTCGGGATGCTTTTGAGAATAAAACCATCTACAGAGAAAAGGATGAAGAAATGGCATGATCAACTCATTGAGAAAAAGGAGTTCAAACCTGGCTAGCAAGTGTTGTTGTTCAACTCGCGATTCTAGTTGTTTTCGGGCAAACTCAAGTCTCGTTGGTCAGGACCTTTCCTAGTTACGTAAGTTTTCCCATATGGTGCAGTGGAAGTGCAAAGCTTGTTGGACGGCCACAAATTCAAAGGGAACGGTCAAAGATTGAAGATATTCTATAGGGAGCCAAAGTAGACTATTGAGATGGCAATACTTAAAAACTGAAACGTCGTAACCTCGTCGAGTTAACGACGTTAACCACAGCGCTGAGTGGGAAGCAACCCACTACTGATTTCTATTTGCTTGTGACTATGATTGTTTCTATTTATTTAGTTTCATTTTTCTAGTATTCATGTAGGTATTACCAATTGATTTCATAGGTTTTTAGTAGCATAAGTTTAGCAAAAAAAAAAGTGGGGAAAGGGCATTTAAATTCTACCTACTGCGGTCCACAGAATCACTGATTTTGTTTACCACGGTCCACAGAACAAGGAATTGTATTCTTTGTACAATTACCGCGGTCCATAGAATGCTTCGTTCTGTGTATCGCGGTCACCAGAAGATACATGGGGCTTACAGTTGCACATACCGTAGTCACCAGAAGAGTACACTTCTGTGTACCGCGGTCACAAGAATGAACATTTTCTGAGCACCCTATGTACTGTGGTCCAAAGTGCTGAACAATTCTTCATACTGCGGTAGACAAAAACTCAAAATCGTGATGTTTTAGATTTCACATATGGACTGCGGTTCATAAGGCACAAACTGTGATCCATGCGTCTTTTTTAAGATAGATTGCAGTCATTTTTCTTCATTCTGTTCCAAAATCTTTAGAGTTTCTTTGTGGTTTTTCAGTTCTCCTGCAAATTTCAGAGTTCCTTTTCCTTTCCTAGCAACAATGTAAGTGTTTTTACTTTAGTTTTCATTATTTCCTTATTTCATTTTCATGTTTAGGTGAGTTTTAGGATTTAGATTTTATTTTTCTTGCTTGAAATGGCTTATTTTGTTCAAAATGTTTCAATTTCCTATACTTTACGTCCATTTTTGAATGAGTGCTGAAATATTTGAAGCAAAAGGACTTACCAAATCATTGTCTATGAACACTTTAGGCTATTGTTTCCCTTGTTCTACTTAGTTGAAGGGTGTTTAGTTGTCATTGTGATTGAATATTGTGTCATTTGGATGTGTTCGTTGTAAAGTCTACCTTTTGATGATCTTGATCGACATTTTTTATGCTTTGAGTGATTGGCTTTTATACTAGAGCACTTTGACTTATCTAGAATCACTTTTAGTATCTAGTTTCAATAGCCACAATAAGATTTGTTGTTTTCCTTGCCCTCTAATCTCATGTTTGTAGGCTTCCTCGAATGAAACATCCTGCTTCTAAAGGGAAGCAGCCAACACCACCTCCGCCGCCTACAGACCGAGCTCAATTCCGAACGGCTGCTGCAAAGTAGTGGTTCAATCTTATATGGTTTAACTGACATCTCATTCCAAAGTGAGGCATTATGTTAATGCAAGAGGAGTGCAGCATTGGCATAGACACAGTAGTAGTTGCTTGCCATTGGGAGTAGGTCATTCAGGCACCTTCGACATAGTGATTCCTGTAGTGCAGGAATTTTATGCCTACGCAACTGATAGGGAGGGAACAGTAGTTTGGGTCCGCAAGAAGTAGGTCCAATTCAGTGCAGTAGCCATTAACAAAGTGTACGGCCTTCCCGTAGATTCACCAGACAAGTATTATACTATTTTGCCTTGTTTTGATACAGACACTTTTTGTTGATGGAGCCTCTTGAATTTGTTACAATGACCGGCCCATCAACCTTGTGAAGACAATGTTTCAAACCCCAGCAAAGATTTGGCTATATTTAGTGTGTGCTAACCTTCTTCCTTCCTTAGCCATTAACAGGGTCACCGTAGAGAGAGTTGTGTTGGTTTACTGCATCATGAAGGGGCTCCTAATCAATATTGGGACAATCATTTCCAGCTTTATACGGTCTGCCATTGACAAGACCAACGTGGGCCTTCCCCATCCTACCCTCATCACCGAGTTATGCAGAAGAGCTAGGGTCATTTGGGAACGGAGTGAGGGCCTGTTGAAGATGAAGGATCATGTTATCGTGAAGATGTTCACTGCCACTCTAGCTAAGAGGTGCTGGGCCTCTACAGAGTCACCACAGCCATCTGCTGACCCAACCGGCATTGCAGCCGCTCCTGCTCCTCCTACTGGCGCACCACCATCCTCCTCACCTACTGCCACACCATCATCATCTGCCACACTACCCTCCGATCATCATGTCATGATGCATTGGATGGCTTACATTACTCAATGGCTACACTGCTCTGATCTGACTATGGCACAGGCCTATCCTCCTCCTTTATCTTGCATGCCCTACATTGCCATGAAATGTTGTGCGCCACCAGCTCCCCCAACTCCATCAGTAATCAATGATGAGGACGATGATGACGATAAAGAAGGGGACGAGAATGATTTTATCACGAAGGTGGAAGTTTTTGGAGAGGACCTCTGATTCCTAGTTTTCTTTTCCTTTTCTTTGTCTTTGTTTCTTTAAACTTCACTTCTATTCACAATGGATAATTATTTCTGATGATGCATTAACTCTTGTTAATAGTAATGCCTATGCATAGAATTTTTGGGTTCTTCAGACTAATTTCTTTATTTTTGAATACATATCGTGATGTGTACTTTCCCACGTATGCGAATCAATAGCTCTTGAGGACAAGGCACCATTCAAGTTTGGGGGTGCTTAACGCTTTGACACACATCATGTTAAGTTTTTTGTTAGTTTCTGTCAATTTCATAGTTACTTTTCCTTCTTAGTACTTTTCTTTGCATACTTAAGCATTTTAGGAACATATAGTAGAAGTCATTTGTAATACCCCAACTATTTTCTATATATATGTATGTATGCATATGTCATTTAATTGATTAATTGATATAGACACATGCATATATATTAATTAGTACCTAAGTATGTGACACTTTATTGGTGCATATACGTATATATATATTTGTCATTGATATGCAATTAATTAATTGGTATAGAAGTATATAGGGATATGTATTAACTAAAATTAGACATATAGAAATATTGAGTAAATATACTCTTCTCTATTTAAATAAGAAAATAATATTTTGAATAATATACTTAGTATGATAGAAATATAGAAAAGTATGTGTGTAAAGTATTAATTAGATGCATTCATAAAAATAATATTTTATTTAGTATGATATTAATATATATAGAAAAGTATATGTGTAAAGGAAATACATTCATGAATATAATATTCTATTTAGTATCATATTAAGATATGCATATATTATATAGAAGAGTATATGTGTAAAGGAAATGCATTCATGAATATAATATTTTATTTAGTATGATATTAAGAGATGCATATATTAGTTAGAATACATGTATGATATTAAGATATGCATATATAGAAAATGATAGTCCCACATTGGAAAAATAGACAAAACTAGTTGAAAATGGACTATATAAACGCCCTACTCTACCCATTTCAAATATAGAAAATGATAGTCCCACATTGGACAAATAGACAAAACTAGTTGAAAAATGACTCTATATAAACCTCCCTACTCTACTCATTTCATTAATCCCAAAGCAAGAATCGAAATTCTTCTTGCTCTCTCTTTGCCTCCTTCTTGACGACCTCAATCCTTGTTCTTCTTTTCTTGAGCTATTCTAAATAGCTTGTGAAGCAGTAGCAACGAAGTGCTACACAAGTTAAAAAGCGATATCGAGGTGAATTTTTTCCTATCTTTTAATTTATTATTTTGATTTAAATAATCCTTGCTTGCTTTATTAGTTTAAATTTATTCTTGTCATTTTTATTAATGTTTTTCAATTATTATACTGCTTATGACCAAGATAGTATGCTCCGTAGTTGCGGCTTGTAATCAGAAATCAAAAGTTAATATGAATGTTATACTGTTGGAGTTATTATTTATCATGCATTATTATGCTATTAATGACCAAGAAAGTATGCTCTGTAGTTACATCTTGCACGATCTTCTACATCAGAAATTGAAAGTCAATGTTTTCATGAATGTGAATGTTATTACCGTTGTAATAATTATTTATTATTGCTCCTATACACAAAAATAAGATTTAATAAGATTTCAACCACATACCGATACGGGAGACTTTCTGTGTTTCATGTAGAATTGGAACTGGCTGTCAATACTGACACCAGAATAGAACGAGTTTCAAGAATGATTCCACTAGAGATGGGTTTGAGTTTTAGAATTGATCTCTTTCCCAAGTTCTGGAGCACAAAGGTTATTCCCGTTCGATCTAAATTACAATTGAAACAATATGTTGTTTGAATCAATTTAATCCCTGAAAGTGTTTGATATGTTTATATTATTTGGTTGAAATAATGAATTAAATAGATAGAATGATTCACTGGGTTTTTTTAGCTCACCCCCTATTTTTCACATTTCAGGAAATTAACTTATCAACCAGCGTGGATAATTATTTGTTCTTTTATGCATTTCATTGTAGGGCATGTGGGCCTAAGCTAAATTATGTTTTTTAGTTTTGAATTTATTTTTGCTATAATTGATCATTACACTTAGAATTTTTGAATAAATAAATAAATGATCTTATTTATTATGATGTCATTTTGTACATAAACTAATGTACACAAGAACCCTCATGGATTTGGGTCTAAGAAGAAGAAAATGCAGCACGGGCCCGTCTCCCGGGAGACCTAAGATTATTGATAAAAAAAAAATTAGACCGTCAAATGACGTAGATGATGGGGCTCAGGAGGCGGGGTGTTACAAAGGTGGTATCAGATCCTAGGCTTTAGATGCCTTCGGCAAAAATTAGAAGGAATTGACTAGTAAGGTAATACTATTTATTTATTTAAATTAGAAGCCCTACCTCCTGTTTTAAAAACTGAAATGATTTTGAAAATTTATTTTTTGAAAAGCAATATATGTTTTTCAACGGTTTTGTTTGGATACAAAGATTACGAGTTGAGCTGATAGTAGGTAAGTCTTGTCCCGAGTAAAGCTAAACATTGAAAGAGAGATGGGTTATCCCGTTCTAGAAAGCACAGTTGCTAAGTAGACTTCAGTATCGCTGTCCAATCTAGAGATTATCTCACCAGCTCATACAAGTAGTCAGAGTTGAAGAACACACTTATTTTCTTACGAAATAAAACCTAGGAAGTGGTAATTAAGGGCTAAGATTTCACTATGGTCCAAAGGAGATGCCAAAAAAAAATTTTAAGAACTTAGGTCTAAAGAAGAGACATTAAGTAGAAACTTGGAGGTTGCCAAGGGCGGCACAATGATTCATAAATAAGACTTTTAGGGCATAAGTTAGAGACTGGAAATGTGTGAAAAACGAACACTTGTTTGGTCACGGCACGAAATCAGGAGGATCCCGTATCCTTGGTTTCTATGTGGTATGGGATGCATAGGAATTCAAGGGTATGAAAGAATCCTAAACTCGGAGAATGACGGGCCATATTTAGTGAATGATGGATGGCTTTGGACAAATTTGTTTCCCTATGCTTGGTTGGTATGGGACAGTCAAGTATAGTGGGGCTTGTGAAGTCTTAGAAATTAAGACATTTGCGAAATTGATTGGGTGTAGTGAGATCTGTGGGTGGAAGTCTATGTCAAAGGGCAAGGGTGGTATGGGACACACGAACCTAGAGGCATAGGCGAAAGCCTAGAATTTTACTATGCTAGCATGAATTTCTTGAATGATTGAATACATGATGATCTAACTATTGTATGAGATCAACTCCTATACCCTAAAACAAAAGTGAACTTGGAAGAATAAATTAGTAGGCTACTCAACAAATCGAAAACCTAGAGACATGAATCTAGAGTCGTGATAGAACGAACTAAACAAGAAAGGTAGAAACGAATATTAAATCGACATTAATGTGTAGATAATGGCTTGACTAAGGAGATATGCAACAAGAGGTGCTACATCTAATGACACTGACTCTCAGGATACACAGAACGACATGGCTGAAGCTAGGATGGAATATATGATGAATGAATCACCAGAAGAGTGATTGAACAAATAGAGAGAATGTTGGTTCGAATAATACCTCAAGCAGCACCACAGCGTCAGGTACAAGAACAAATTCTAATACAACAGCCAATGCCGACACCAGAGCTTCCGGATCATCAGGAGGAACCAGAGGACCTGGTAAACAGTGAGCATAGAAAATTACTATTAGAACTAAAAAAGCTAGGACCATCACAATTTCATGGTACTACGGATAGCTTGACAGTGGACCATTGGTACCAGGAATTAGAGGAATACCTGGATGTGTTGAGAGTAACAGGTCCTAGTACAGTAGCATTAGCTACTCACCAATTTAAGGGAGCAGCTAGAAGCTGGTGGCAGATGGTAAAAGCAGACCCAACCGTTAATGTAAATTGAATGACCTGGGAAGAGTTTAGGGTGATATTTTATGAGAAATTCTTCCCGAAAGCCACACCGACGAAGATGCAGGAGGACTTCGTTCAGTTAAAATTGAAAGAGATGATGGTGGCCAAATTTATCGAGTTGGCAAAATTTTCACCTGAATTAATCAGTGAGGAGAATAAGAAGGTTAACCGTTTCACCTAGGATCTCAAGATTGAGATCCAAAAACTAATAAAGACAGCCTGCCCAAAGACATACAGAGAAGTCGTAGACAGGGCATTAACCTTAGAGCAAGAGCTAAATTTTGAGCAAAGGTTAAGGATAGGAACAAGAGACCACCAGATGATAGAAATCACCAGAGAGATCAGAAGAAAACGAATGTTAATCAGAATGATGGAAATAAAATGCCACATGGGCAAAATTGACCTAAAACGGAAGAACAATTAGAGCTGGCCAGACGTCAAGGGTGGTGTTTCAATTGCAATCAACGAGGGCACCTATTGAAGTTTTGTCCCAGCAAAACCCAGACGTGACAGCAACAACAACCTTCAAATAATCAAGGGGGAGAACAGAATGTACATTCTCAATAGCAACTGCCTCGACAAAATAACAACCAGGGGCAAAATCAAAACTAGGGTCGGGCACAAAATCTGAATCAAAGCCTCAGAAGATCAAATCCCTGCTATTAAAGGTACATTCTTGTTATTAACACTGCTGTGAAACTGTTGTTTGATTCGGGTGCTTAAAAGTCATTTGTTTCTAAAAAACTGGTTAATAGATTATAACTAGTAACAAAGACTTTGCCTACAACGTTGAATGTATCAACACTTATAGGAACTTCTGTTAGATCAAATCAAATGTGCACCTGTGACATTAGGTTTGGGGATAAGCTTATTTTAGTCGACCTCCGTGTACTACCACTCCATGGGTTTGACGTGATATTGGGTAGAGACTGGTTGGACCAGTATCAGGCACAAATCAATTGCCCTAAGAGAAGAGTAACCATAACGTTGCCCTCAGGAGAAACCTTCAAGATAAATGGTGATATTTATTGGTTGCCTAGGAGTCCAGTAATGGCTATGTTAAACTGCTTAAGGCAGAATGATGACCTAGCGAGCCTCTTGGAAGAAGACTCTGAAGGACCAAAAGAGATCAAGAGCCTAGAAGTAGTTTGAGACTATGAAGAAGTATTCCTTGATGACTTACTTTCACTACCTCCAACTAGAAGCATTGAGTTCAAGATTGAACTCCAACCTAGAACCAAACCCATAGCTATACCTCCATACCGTATGGCACCAGTAGAATTGATCGAGTTGAAGACTCAACTAGACGAGCTCCGGGAGAAAGGATTCATCAGACCAAGTGAATCACCTTAAGGGGGCTCCAGTGTTGTTCGTGAAAAAGAAGGATGGATGTATGAGACTCTGCGTTTACTACCGAAAATTGAATCAGGCGACGGTAAAGAACAAATACCCTTTACCAAGAATAGATGACCTATTTGATCAATTGAGAGGAGCCACTCATTTCTTAAAGATTGATCTTAGGTCAGGATATCATCAACTGAGTATCTGTGAATCAGACATTCATAAGATTGCCTTTAGAACTCGATATGGACACTTCGAGTTTATAGTATTGCCTTTTTCTCTAACCAATGCCCCGGCAGCATTCATGGACTTGATGAACTGCGTATTTAGGCAATATCTAGACTAGTTTGTCGTGGTATTTGTTGACGACATCGTAATATACTCCAAGTTTAGAGAAGAACACTTGAGGATCGTGTTAGAAACACTCAGAAGACACCAACTGTATGCTAAATACAGCAAGTGTGAATTCTGGATGAAGACAGTCAAATTTCTTGGTCATGTAATATCAGTTGTAGGTGTTTCTGTAGATCCTGGAAAGGTGGAAGCTATCACAGATTGGAAACAACCTAAGATAGTCACCGAGATTCAAAGCTTCTTTGGCCTAGCAGGATACAACAGAAGACTCATTCAAGACTTTTCCAAATTAGAAGAACCTATAACAAGACTAACCAGCAAGGAAGTTCCGTTCGATTTGGATGAAAAGTGTGAAAAATCATTCCAAGAACTAAAGAGGAGATTAACTTCGGCTCCTATCTTAGTTACTCCAACTCGTGGCATCACGTATGTTCTATACACTGATGCTTCACAAAACAGATTGGGTGCAGTTTGAATGCAAGAAGGAAAGGTTGTTGCCTATGTGTAACAACCCCAACCCCCACATTCTTTGAGTATTGGACATAGCCACCATTCTTTGACAGTGGACTTAACCATTTGGCGAGTTGGGTCCATGTTACTTTATAAGTGACACACTTGACTTTCTATGTCCATTATCCCATGCCTCAATGCAAATTAAGAAAACATAATCCAACTTTAATTGAACAAGGCCACATTGTAAGAGATAAAGGAAATACTAGTCTTTATTAATTCATAAAGGGAAAAAGTAAATAACTTTTAATTAAAAACAATTTCGGCGGGATCAAAACTTGGCAACATGCCTACATAGAAACTTTCCAAAAATATTAAGAAAAATGTTTCTTAACCAAAATCCATGGCATAATTAACTTCTTAAAAAAAATAAGGGAGGAAGGGGTGAGCACAAAACTCAGTGGGTCTTTTTCAAACAACCATTTTTCAAATTCAAACCGATAACACATTCATATTTCAAACACTTGCATACATTAGGCGTTTCAAGCATCCATTTGTTTAAAGTTGAGACTTTAGACCATAAGTGTTTTTAAGCCCTTGATGTTCTTAACAAAGTAATCCTTAGAGTGAAATATAGCTTTTCTTAGCTAATTTCATTGGACTTTTGGAACTTAGGGGATCTTAGCCACCAACCAAGTACTTTGGTCTTAAAACCATATGAACTAATCATATGAAAAGAACATTCATAGCAAACCACATGTTTGCAATGAGATACGTGGTTATTTTCACCATCTTCTTTTGATAAATCTTATATCCTTGAATCATCAAATAAATTTCAGAACATGGAACTAAGATAAATAAAATTTAGAATATGAACAATCAGAAAATCAAATCATGAAACAACCATAATCATGCATCATACTTTAAAATAAAGCCTAAGCATAATACTAAACATGGCATGAATATTATGAATGCATAAATCTAAACAAGGATCAAATCTGAAAATGAAATATATTTTAGAATATTAGAACTGAAACTATTTTGATTTCTAAAGCCATACAAACAATGAACATGCTAATAATTCGAATAAGAAAAAGGGGTGTTCTAGAAATCACTTCCACCCTAAGATGTATTTTCCCAAAAGTCCAGCAAAGCTCCCAATGTCTTTAATACTTCCAAACACTAATAAAACAAATCTCTACTAGCTTCTAAATTCTGGAACTAAAAGCCTCTCACCTTTGCACAAAAGAAAACGAAAAGAAAAGAAGAAGAAGAAGAAGAAGTTTGAGAGCACTATTGTGAGGGATCTCTCTTGTTCTTGGAATGACTGATTGTGAGCAACTTATGGGGGTTTATATAGAAGCTCATGAGCATATGGGACGTCCTTGGGCATCTCTTGGGCAGCATGGGCAGCTTCCCACTTTTGAGCAAGTTTCCAAACACCAAAAGAGAAATATGGCAAGTTTGCACAAGGATCACTAAACTTGCCAATTTTCTTATGAGCCATGATTTGGATCTTCATTAAATTTCTTAATTAATATCAAGGAATATTTTTAGACTTAGAATAATGCTAATATCACTATGGGATGTCCCAAGTTAGATCCGATCATGCTCATATAATATTCTTATTTGGATTCATAGCTTGTTCATCACACAACTCATATAGAAAACTTTCCTATTTTCTATTCTTGGATGCCAAGAATGGGGAGTATGCTATCAGCCTTGAGAGGACACTAGATCATGGTCTTAGGAATCCAATGTTGGCTCATGGAAACATTCTAATCAAGCTTGCATGAGGGCTGGTGCACCACATTGTCTCTTCCCTTGAGTTGACGCCAAAAGAGAAGGAAAGCTTCTAATTTTGGAACCTTCTAATTTTGATTGTGTGGACAGCAAGGGATAGCTAGGGTTTGGCTCTAATTAGACATTTAACACATCTAATTTGGTTGCTCACATGTGCACACACTCACATGTGCATGGTTGGGACGTTTTTGGGTTATGTAGGTTATGTGGGTGCACACTTGATCATTCTCTTTGATACATGGGATCGTTTTGTCTTGATTCCTAATCATGGGTGATGCCCCATATATGTGAGTGCACTGAATCATTTAAATGGTACATAGGATCATTTTACATAGATTCAAATAAAGGAACATCCCATGGAGTTTTGGGTAGGGTGAGGGTACACTTGATCACGATGTTTCACCATGTAATTTGCACATGATAGGATATATTTTTATGTCATGATGACCTCATTACCACTCATGGGTTCACAAAAATTTGAAAAAAATTAATATCTTATTATTCACAAAGAATTATGATTTATAACCTATAGTTTTAGAATCACATAAAAAATTAAGAATTTCGATATATGGTTTGGCCAAATTGGTTTCCATTTACCTTCCTTATTTAAAACCCACTAAAGGCACTATGAAATGAAAACTCAAATCTTGGTCAATTGTTTTAATTTTTGGATATGATGTTTATTTTGTTAATTCATGTCATCCTGTTTCGTTTCGGGTCATTTCAATTGCCCAAAGTACCTTAAATAACAATTATTTCTAATTTGGACCCCTTGAAGGGCGTTTGGAAAATGAAAGCCCTAACATTGACCAATTTTTCTAATTTTCAAATATGTTGTTCAATTAGTTGGTTCATGTCACCTTACTTCATTTCAAGTTGATTTGGATCCTTAAGGGTCACTAAATGAGAGTTTTTGAAACTTGCTAAATTTAGCCTTGAAACGAGCCTAGTTTCATTTTGCACCCAATTGCACTGATTTGATGATAAATTTCAATTAATTGAATATAGAAAATTCAGGGTATTACACTATGCCTTGTGACAACTAAAGATCCATGAACAAACTACTCAACACATGACCTAGAACTAGCAACTATAGTGTTTGCCTTGAAGATATGGAGGCATTACCTGTATGGTGAGAGGTTTGACCTGTTTTCAACTCACAAAAGTCCGAAATACATCTATACCCAGAAAGAATTAAACCTTAGGCAGTGTCAATGGATGGAATTCTTTAAAGACTATGATTTTCAACTCCATTACCATCCAGGAAAAGCCAATGTAGTAGCAGACACCCTCAGTAGGAAATTCAGCAAACAAGAGGAGGAAAGAGGTCAAATGTACCAATTGATTGAATATTTTCGGATGGGTGTGACATTGAATGAAGAACGGGCTTATCTATACAACATGACTTGTCAACCAGATCTTTTGCATTAGATCAGAGAAGATCAGAGGCAAGACAAATGGCTCAAAATGTTGATTGAAGGAATTCAACAAGGAAAGCATACCAACTTTAGAATGGATGCCGAGGGGGCCTTAAGACTCGGAGAAAGAATTTGTGTACCACAATATGGACTGAGTAGGCAAACCATTCTAAATGAAACCCATCAAACAAAATACACGATGCATCCAGGGGGAGATAAGATGTATCAAAATCTCCGAAAAACCTATTGGTGGAGAGGTATGAAAAAAGATGTAGCCAAGTTTGTCTCTAAGTGCCTAACCTGTCAGCAAGTAAAGGTAGAACACCGGAAGCCCTCTAGATTGTTACAACCACTCCCGATCCCAAAATGGAAGTGGGACAACATTGCCATGGACTTCGTCAGCGGATTACCTAGAAATCAGAAAGGGGAAGATACTAATTGGGTAATTGTGGATAGCCTCACTAAAGTGGCACACTTCTTGCCCATTAGATCCACATAACAAGTTAGTAAACTAGGCGAACTCTATGTGAAAGAAATTGTACGCCTTCATGGGGTACCTAAAAAAATAGTGTCAAATCGAAACACCTATTTCACCTCACAATTTTGGAAAAGTCTAGAAAAGGAACTAGGCACTACACTCACCATGAGTACAGCTTTCCACCCCGAAACAGACGGCCAATCAGAAAGAGTTATTCAGACGCTAGAAGACATGCTGAGGTCTTGCGTCCTTGACTTCAAAGGGAACTTGAGTAAGTACTTGCACTTGGCGAAATTTGCCTATAACAATAGACACTAGGCAAGTACAAGGATGGATCCATACAAAGCCCTTTATGGGAGGCCCTGTAGATCACCAACCTACTGGGCTAAACTTGAAGACCACGTTCTTACTAGGCCAGATCTCGTGCAGGATATGACCAATCAGGTGAAACAAATCCAGAAACGTCTGACAGCTGCGCAAAGTAGATAGAAAAGCTATGCTGATAGGAGAAGAAGACCTCTAGAATTCCATATAAGTGATAAAGTGTTCCTAAGGATCAATCCTCAGAAGGGGATCAAACGATTTGGGATCAAAGGAAAACTAGCACCACGATTCATTTGACCCTTTGAAATACTCAGGAAAGTCGGCGAATATGCATACGAGTTAGACCTTCCAAATTGAATGTCCTCAATCCACAACGTATTTCTTGTATCAATGCTGTAGAAATACAAACCAGATCCCTCCCTCATAATTCGATGGGAAGATGTAGACATCCAAAATGATGCCTCATATGAAGAAGCAATGGTTAGGATTTTAGACCACAAGGTACAAAACTTGAGAACAAAAAATATTCCCTTAGTCAAATTTCTCTGGAAACACCATGGAATAGAAGCGGCTACTTAGGAATTGGAAAATGAAATACAGAATAAGTACCCAGAACTTTTCATTAGAAGCAATCCATCAACAAACAATCAAGTAATCTACCGATAGATTTTGAAGACGAAATCCTTTTTTAAGGGGGGTAGAACGTAATACCCTGACTATTCTCTCTCTCTCTCTCTCTCTCTCTATATATATATATATATATATATATATATATATATGTATGTATGTATGTATGTATGTATGTATGTATGTATGTATGTAAGTATGCATATGTCATTTAATTGATTAATCGGTATAGACACATGCATGTATATTAATTAGTACCTTAGTATGTGGCACTTTATTGGTGCATATACGTATATATATATATATATATATATATATATTTGTCATTGATGTGTAATTAATTAATTGGCATAAAAGTATATAGTGATATGCACTAATTAATATTAGACATATAGAAATGTTGGGTAAATATATTCTTCTCTATTTAAATAAGAAAATAATATTTTGTAATACTTAGTATGATATTAATATAGAAAAGTATGTGTGTAAAGTATTAAGTAGATGCATTCATGAAAATAATATTTTATTTAGTATGATATTAATATATATAGAAAAGTATATGTGTAACAGAAATGCATTCATGAATATAATATTTTATTTAATATGATATTAAGATATGCATATATTATATAGAAGAGTATATGTGTAAAGGAAATGCATTTATGAGTATAATATTTTATTTAGTATGATATTAAGATATGCATATATTAGTTAGAATACATGTATGATATTAAGATATGCATATATAGAAAATGATAGTCCCACATTGGAAAAATAGACAAAACTAGTTAAAAAATAACTCTATATAAACCCCCCCTACTCTACCCATTTCAAATATAGAAAATGATAGTCTCATATTGAAAAAATAGACAAAACTAGTTAAAAAATGACTCTATATAAACCTCCCTTGTAATAACCCAAAATTTTGTCAAATAATAAGTTTAATGAAATTAAATGAAATAAGTTAAGTGAAAAAAAATTCAAAGATTTTAAGACATCTTTGAGTTCGAATTGTGGGTTGGCAAATGAAAAATAATATATAAATAAGACCTTAATTTGATAATTAAATGAAAATCTCAGTTTAGTAGAATTAATTATGAAATTTAAAGAGTTGATAAAAAAATATAAAGGTTAATATATGTATGAATAATGTGTGTGTTAGCATAATAAATGTTAATACTACATATTATAGGAATATGTATATAGAAAAATTTACATAATTAAATAAAAATGTAGTATACGTGTATTTGTTTAAAATAAATAAAACATTATAAAAATATCAATTTATAATTACATAAATGATTATTTGAAAATAAAATATGAAATAAATAAAAATATATGAAAATAGAAAATGTAGATTATTTAATTATTGGCATTAAAGATATTGAAGAAATAGAAAAATATCTAATAAATACAATATTAAACAATTAGAAAGGGAAAAAAATTAGGAAGTCCATAAAATAAAATGATTTGTGCAATAAAACCAAGTTTTCATCAATTAGAAAGTATCTAATGAGCAAAATTCGGATAATAGCAACCTTAGAAAGAGATTTTGGTATTTGAAACTGCATCCAACAGCCAGAAACACATCATCCGCACGATCTAACATCTCACGGTCACAATCAAAGCCCAAAACAACGCCCAGGAGCACCAGATCAGCATGATCCAACGGCCACGATCGATCCATCAGATCCAACGGCTCACAAACCAGGCGAATTCGAAAATCGCGAAAGAACAGTGCTCGAGGATGATCTAATGGCCCAGATTTGAGACATCTCCGATCAATTGCAAACCAACGCTTTACTCGAGGTTCATTAGATGATCCAAATCGAAGGCACATTCGTTAATCACGAACGTACAGATATCGAGAAAGATTGGACGATCTAGGATAGTTTCATTGATCACGATCACGAACCACACGGCGATCGATGCACATCCGACGGTCTAAAAAGACGAACTCCGATCCATCGCGAACCGCACACCGCGATCAATGCACATCTGATGGCCCAGATATACACATCTCGATCCATCGCGAACCAGACACTGCGCTCGAGGAAAATCCAATCGCTCAGATGCAACCCGCCCGATCAGAGATCTGCTACTGCAATCGAGAACGATCTGACGGTCATGATCATTTGCTCCGAAATAAAAATAGAAAATCTGAATAAATCCGAGATAAATGCTTTAAAAATCCAAAAATTGGTTTCTAAATTTCCAAAAATTTTCAAAAAAACTCACTTGCTAATCTCCTATGTTTAGGGGGCACGAAATTTTGAAGAATTGGCAAGTTTACCATAAGATGACAGCACAAACTTGCCATTCTCTACCCTTTTGAACTCTATATAAAGGATCCCTAATGCTCACATTGTGTTCATCCCAAATCAAGAGCATAGTAGTTCCTCTTGACTCTCTCTAGCCTTCTTCTTGGCAATCCCCTCAGTTATTGAGTAATCTTGAACTGTTCTTGAGTGTTCTTGAGAGTTCTTGAGTGTTTGGAAGCCTTGAAGTAATGGAACTCTGCCAGATTTTAGAGGTGTGCAGAAGAGACGCATTTAAGGTGGAAGTAACTTCTAACTTCTACTTCTTTATTTTAATTTGAATAAGTCTTGCACGTGTGATAATGTTTTGAAGATGATTGATTGAATATATGTTTTAATATGCATGCTTTATTTATTTTATGTGCCATGAATATACATGTTATGCATGTTTAGAAATTAAGAATATTGATGCATGTTATACATGAATTGTGCCATGAATAAATATTTAATGAATCATGTTTTGTATATGTTGCATCGTAATCCGATATTGTGTGTTTTATCACTAAGAAAAGATTAAATAATGATTTAATCCACGTACCAGCGCAATGATGGACTGCATAGTGTCATCGTGTGTGTTCCACCCCCTGACCCTGCTTATCAATTTACCATTGACGATTTTGAACTGGGTTTCCAATAGTGATCCCACTTCATAGATATTGGGGTTTGAGTTTCTGTTTGTCATTCTCTCTCCCTCCGATGTGGAACACAGAGATTAAACTCTTTCGGTCCGAATGTCAACTATAAGCAAGAAATTTGTTTGAATCGCCTAATGTACAAAAGTGTTTGATATACTTGGTTTGTTTGAATTGAAATAATGATTTAGATGTTTTGAAAGATCTACTGGGCTATATGCTCACCCTTCCTTCTATTTTTCAGGTAATGGATTTATATGAAGACTATTAAAAATAGTTAGGTTCTTCTATTTAAAAAGTTTTTAATTTCTATGTAAGGGCATGCTACCCAAGTTTTGAATCTTCCGCTGTAATAGTTTTTCTTCAAGATCAAATTATGTACTCAATTTTATTTAATTAATTGAGTTTATGAATTTCAGTTATTTCCTATTCTACTGCCTTATTAAATTCTTAAATTTAAGTTATGTTCTGTTAAATACAATCAAGCATGAAATAATTGAAATAGAAAGAAAGTCAAGTGTGTGTCACTTGTAAAGTAACACCGGCCCGGCCCGCCATTTAGTTCAACCCACCGTCAAGAAAATGGTGGTCATGTCCAATGCTTAAAGATACAGGGGTTGGGGTATTATATCCCTACTCTACCCATTTCATTCATCCCAAAGCAAGAATCGAAATTCCTCTTGCTCTCTCTTTGCCTCCTTCTTGGCAACCTCAATCCTTGTTCTTCTTTTCTTGAGCTATTCTAAATAGCTTGTGAAGTAGTAGCAACGAAGTGCTACACAAGTTAAGAAGTAATCTCGAGGTGAATTTCTTTCCTTTCTTTTAATTTATTATTTTGATTTAAATAATGCTTACTTGTTTTATTAGTTTAAATTTATTCTTATCATTTTTATTAATGTTTTTCAATTATTATACTACTTATAACCAATAAAGTATGTTCTATAGTTGCGTCTTGTACAATCTTCTACATTAGAAATTAAAAGTTAATATGAATGTTATATTGTTGGAGTTATTATTTATCATGCATTATTATGTTGTTGATGACCAAGAGAGTATGCTCTATAGTTGTATCTTGCACAATCTTCTACATCAGAAATCAAAAGTCAATGTTTTTTCGTGAATGTGAATGTTATTATCATTGTAATAATTATTTATTATTGCTCCAATATACAAAAATAAGATTTCAACCACGTACCGATACGGGGGACTTTCTGTGTTTCATGTAGAATTGGAACTGGTTGTTAATACTGACACCAGAATAGAACAGGTTTTAGGAATAATCCCACTAGAGATGGGTTTGAGTTTTAGAATTGATCTCTCTCTCAAGATTTCGAGCATAGAGGTTATTCCCGTTCGGTCTAAATTACGACTGAAACAATATGTTGTTTGAATCGATTTAATCCCTGAAAGTGTTTGATATGCTTGTATTATTTGGTTGAAATAATGAATTAAATAGATAGAATGATTCGCTGGGCTTTTTAGCTCACCCCCTACTTTTCACATTTCAGGAAATTAACTTATCAGCCAGCATGGAGAATTATTTGTTCTTTTATGTATTTCATTGTAGGGCATGTGGGCCCAAGCTAAATTATGTTTTTCAATTTTGAATTTATTTTCGCTATAATTGATCATTGTACTCAGATTTTTTGAATAAATAAATGAAGGATCTTATTTATTATTATGTCATTTTGTACATAGACTAATGTACAAAGGAACATTTTTGGATTTGGGTCTAAGAAGAAGAAAATGTAGCACAAGCCCGTCTGTCAGGGGAGCCAAGATTATTGATCAAAGAAAATTAGACTGTCAGATGACGTGGATGATGGGGCTCGGGAGGCGGGGTGTTACGTCATTTAGGTAGTTATTTAGGCTAGATTGTCCATGCCATAACGATATAATCATAAAAATGAACAAATAAAAAAAATATTTTCACTAAGTGACCTATGAAATTGTAAAATTCCTTCAGTGTGGTGAGGCAAAGAACTAGGGTTCCTTCAAACAGTCTGTGTGCTTGGTTTGTCTAAAATTTGACTTTGACAAACCTTTTAATCTTAGGTAGATTGAGAATCTAAAGCTGTGGAAAGTGAGGAGTAAAAACCAACTACAAATGGAGAGAATTTTTCCAAGATTTTTGAAATAATCAAATCTGTCTTAAACGTTGTTTAGGAATGACTGTAAGAGGAAAATAAAGTATGCCATCATTGTTTGAATCCTAGCCTAAAGGCCAGTCCTAGCATTTATAATCCTTTGTAGCCAATTTTGAGTCTTAAAGCTTGTTTTCTTACTTTGAACCTAAACGTTATATATATAAACACTCTATCCTTTTATGAATATTCTAGTTGGACCTATTTGTGTGCACTTATGGTGTTAATATTGCCTATTCTGATGATGTGAAAGAAGAAGGGGATGCTAACATTGAAATACATATATTTTCAGTGTTTGTTTCAGCTTTTATTTTGATTTAAAAAAAAATTCTATTTATTTGCTATTTTAGTATTGCCAATGACAGTTGAACTTTCTACTTTTGTACGAGTGTACATGAAAGTACAATTTGAAATACACATGATGAAATAAGTTTGGGGGAGCTATGAAGATATAGTTGAGAGCATGAACGAGAAATATAAGGAACTAAACAAAAAGGATCAAGCTACATTGAGAAAATCAAACAAACTAGGTTGGTATTATTGCTATGAGTGTATATTTGAGTCCAATTTAAAATCCTATTACACTTGGACCTTGAGCCAGACCACGTTACAACCTAGAGAAAAGACCTCTGATCCTAACTATAGTTTGAACTGAGTGGAAAATACATAGAGGAGAGAATTGACATGATCGGTGTACTTAGGTATTAGGAAAGGATTTCTGTGAGTGGGATGGTACCTGCAAATCACCTACAAAGTCTAGGATGATTAAGATACTGACAGATAAGAAGGTGAAGTTAAAGAAGAATGGCAGATAAATTGAAAATCTAGACAACCTGAATGACCTTAGGAATGTGTTAATGAATCATACTGCAGGGATGGAAGATAGAGGTCACAATGATGAGTGAAAAATGAATTTATTTTTATGGCATGGGATAACACCTTAAATTAGAGTAATTGTTCGAGGACGAACAACAGTCTAAGTTTGGGGTATTTGTTAGTTGCACAGTAGGATAATATTAGTAAAGGTGATTTATTACATTTTACAGGAAATAAAAGGAAAATTAGACAAAGTTATGCATAATTAGTAGCATGAGCATTTAAATTAGGGAATTGCATGTTTTATTATATTGTAAGCCTTGTTTTCATGATTTAAAGCTTTTCTATGAGAAAATGATGTCTGGGGAATGTGTTGCAGTTTTAGGGTGAAGCCAAAAGAGAGTTGCATCATATAAAGGCAAAGAGGAGTGGAAATCATGAGAAAAGCATCAACTGACCACGATCGGATAACTGACGATCGAGGCAACCAAAAGAAGACAGAACGAAGATTTGACTTACTAGTTACTGCGATCGGTCATCCAGTGACCAAGGTAACTAGAACATGAATTGAGCTAAAAATCTGCTAACCGCGGTGCACAGAATGGAGGAAATCTGAGTTTTTATTGAAGGACGATGCTAACAGCGGTCACACGATTAATTACCGGGTTTCTCATATTTTTAGGGTTTTTTTTAGTGTGAGCCTATAAATAGGAAAGAGAATTAGAGCCCAAACATTCTTAATTCAAAAAAAGTCGATTGTGGCAGCTCAAGGAAGCAAAAGTAAGAGTTTTAAGAAGGCACTGAAGATTTTTATCAAGTTTTGAGTATGATTGACTTTGTTTATTACTTTTTAATGTTTTCAATTACTTTAATGTCAAACTAGTTAGTTTTCATTGTCTGGGATGTAAATTTTCAAAGTTTGAACTGTGATTTCTTATTGAAGTAACTGATTTAAAAACACTATTCTATATTGTATATGCTTAAGGCTTGATGTTTACTAGCCATAGACATGATGAGTTCAAATCATTAGACTAACTTGGAAGAGAATTTTAATGGTGGGTTGTCGCAGTATAGACTTAGATTGATTGATTGACCGGAAGGTTGTTAACTTTTCTGGGGGGTTGCACAAAACCTTCAATCACATAACATTAGGTTGTTGATTAAGTACCTCGGGAGAGGGCATTATAAGACAACACTAATAGAAATAGAGGCACCTCAAGAGAGGGTTTCAATTATAGGTGCTAGAACTCATAGTGTAGATATTTCATGATCTGAAATAAGAATCACAGACAGCCTTTTCATATAGTTTGCAAAAACAGAGTTTTACTACTTTTGATAAATTAGATCCTTATTCAGAAATTGACACACCAACCTAAATTAGAGTCTAAATAAAATAAAAACCAACATTAAATTGGGATTTAAGATATTTTAATAAATTCATTTCCCTGAGGACGATATTCGTGGGTTACTACTAGTGCAAACTTGTATACTTGCAGGGTTAGCAATAACATGTTCATGACATGTTTCTAATTTCCTTCTTATTTCCCATGTATGACGTTTTTTATCAAATGAGGCTTGCTAATTCCATAATTTGAATGAACTTCTCGGGATTTTAATTCTCATTTATCATTCAGGCCTCAATAATGTTGCGCCTCAATGTTCATAAATTTATCTGTGTTTCATCTCATTTCATTGAAACTTTTTGGAGCAAATGAACTTTTGTATTATTGAAGGGAATCATTTCATTTCATTTTCTACAAATTTCTGAGGGTATTACAAAGTGGCTCCTCTTAATTGATCGAATAGGTCATCAATCCTTGGTAGGGGATATTTGCTCTTTATGGTTGCCTAGTTTAGTTTTCGGTAGTCAACACATAACCTCATAGACCCATCTTTCCTCTTTACGAATAGCACCCGGAGCTCCCCATGGTGATTCACTTGGCCTGATGAAGCCTTTTTCTCGAAGCTTGTCTAGCTGAGTTTTTAACTTGATCAGTTTAATGGTGCCATCCTTTATGGAGGTATGGCTATAAGGTTGGTTTCGGGTTGAAGTTCAATCTTGAACTCTACTTTTCTAACGAGTGGTACTTTGGGTAAGTCATTAGGGAGCACATCCTCATAATCCCTAACAACTTCTAGGTCATGGATTCTTCTCTGCTCTACGGGGTCTTCCTCATAGAGTTTCTCAAACTCATCTTTCTGCTTCAGGCAGTTCAACATGGCTATCTTTGGGCTTCTCAGTAATCTCTGCATCTCAACATTGATTCTATAAGTTTCCCCCGAAGGTAATGTTATGGTTATTCATCTCTTAGGACAATCCATCTAAGCTTGATACTAATCTAACTAGTCCATCCCCAAGATCACATCACATCCATAAAATGGTAAAGTACATAGGTCGATAAAGATTAATTTATCCCCAAACCTTAGGTCACAACTACACATTCTTTTAGATGTAACAGTGGTCCCTATTGGCGTGGACACATTCAAAGTCATGGGTAGTGTTTTCGTTACAAGTTGTAGCCTATCAGCTAGTTCTTCAGAGATAAAAGATTTTGAGGCTTTTGAATCAAATAACAACCTTACGACAACATTGGATAATAGGAACGTACCTTCTAGAGCAGGGACTTGCTCTTCCTAAGCCTTGACAATAGCAAACATTCTAGCCTAGTTCTGACCAGGGCCCTAGTTTTGTCCCTAATTGGCAGTCTGTTGTTGTTGTCTACCCTGAGGATGACTATTCTTACCTCCTTCCTCATTGTTTAATGGTTGTTGTTGCTGAAGAGCCTGAGCTGGTGCAGTCGAGTAATTTCTTGCTATGTGGCCCCTTTGCCTGCACAGGTAGCACAGTCTTTGTCTCCCCACTGTTCTTTTGACTCATCTTCAGGTTACCCTTTTTTTTAGTCTACGATGTTTTCCCGCCACTCTTTTTCTTTTTCTAGGCCCCTTGGTTGTCTTTATCATTTTTGGGCCTTTTGTTTCTACCCTTCAATCTCTGTTCTAGGTTCAGCTTATGCTCCAGTGTTAAAGCTTTTTCTAAGACGTCTTTGTACGTCTTTAGGCCAAGAGCCATTATTTTCTTTCGGATCTCCATCTTGAGACCCTATGTTAAACGATTGACTTTCATTATCTCTTCTTTGATCAATTCTAGAGAAAATTTGGCTAGCTCAATGAACTTCCTTTCATATTCGGTTACAGTCAAGTCCCTCTGATTAAGTCGAAAAAATCTTCCTATAGCTTCCTTAGCATGGCCTCCAGAAAGAATTTCTCGTAGAAGACCTCCTTGAATTCTTCCCAACTCATGGTCTCAACATTAGTGTTAGTATCTATCTTCATCATTCGCCACCAACTTCTAGATAGTCCCTTGAAGTGATGTGTGGACAACACTACTCTATGCAAACTTGTCACCTTCAGTACATTCAGATGTTCTTCTGTTTCTCAGTACTAATGATCAACAGTAATGCAATCTGTGATACCATCAAATTGAGGAAGGTGGAGCTTTTGTAACTCCATTAGCATCTTCATCTACTTCTCATCCTCCATGTCCTCCTGAGCCCTCTGAAGATCCAAAACATCAAGTACAGGCACTAGTTGCTATGCAGGAATTGGTTCATGCACTTGCAGTTGTGGGGCCGTCTGAGGTATCATTTGAGGCAGTGCCCTCATAATCTGGTTTATGATCCTCTGTGTGACTTTAGTCATCATGTTCTCCATTTTCGCTTCCATAACACCAGTACCTCCTGCCCTCGCGGTTCAGTCTCGTCAGACATGGTAGCCCTAATAGCGTATCTCTTGGGTCCAGCCATTATTTACAAGTTAAAGATCCTTTTAGTATTTGTTTCCTCAAGTTTTCATTTTGTTCCTACTATCATGACTCTAAATTCATGTCTCTAGGTTCTCAACTTGTTCAGTGGCCTATCAGTTTATTCTATTTGAGTTGTTGGGTATAGGATTTCGTTTCATATTCAAGAGCATGCAATATGAATTTAAAACAAGTATAATCATGCATTCAGACAATCAGGTAATCATATAACTATGCAAGTTCACGGTGTTATAACAAAATTCAAACTTTCCATTTATGCCTTCGAGTTCGAGTGTCTCATACTACCCTTGCTCATTGACACAGACTTCTACTTAGAGGTTTCACAACACCCAAACAATTTTGCAAATGTCTCGACAACTAAGGTCTCCCAAGCCCTACTATACATGACCGTCCCATACCATCCATGCATAAGAAAACAAGTTCTTCCAAAGTTAGCGATCATTCACCAAACATGGTTCGTCATTCTTCGAGTCCAAGATTCTTTCATACCTCCAAATTCCTATGTGTCTTATACCACATAGAAACCATAGATATAGGATCCTCTCGATCTTTTGTCTTTACCAAACAAGTGTTTCCTTTTTACATGTTTTCAGTCTCTAACCTATGTCCTAAAAGTTTTCATTTATGATCCACTATGCCACCCTTAACCACTCCCAAGTTTCTACTTAAGGTCATTTTCCTAGACCTAAGGTGTAACAGCCCAACCCCCAAGACACAGGTTCAAGCTCAACCACAAGGCGGGTTGGGTCCAATGTTACATTTACAAGTACATAACTTGCATCACTTTCTATTATCTCAAGTCTTATTATTTCTCAATGAGCACACAACCCAAGTAATTTAATTCTAATTTAATAAGACTATTATAAGGGAGATAAAATAAAAACTTAAATCTTTATTTATCGAATAAAATAAAGGGATACATGCTTGAAATTTAAATAATGAAAAGGGGAAGACATAACTCTAAACTTTAATTCAAAATTTGGGGCACTGTGCCCTTGCAATATAAACTTTCTGAGACTTTCAAGAAACTCATAGTCTTCATGAAATTCAATTTCTTGAAAAATAGAAGGAAGGGGTGAGCACATATCCCAGTGGATCATTCATCAAACTACTAATTTACTAATTCAAATCAAAAGTACATCCAATTTCAATCACTAACAAACATTAAGTGTTTCAAACAATATCTTGTTAGTGTTGTATATTTGAACAAAAGGGGTTTTTAATCCCTTGATGTTCTTTATTAAAATACTCCTATTCTGGGATGGAATGACAATTCATCTTGTCACATTCTATTAGAAATAAGGATCACGTGTCCACATTCCAAGTATTTTAAAAAACATCCATACTTAGTGATGTTATTCACATACACTAAGTAATGCAAAGAATACCCATAGTATCACTTAGACTACTATAATGATACGTGATTTTTATCTTCACTTTCTCATATTTAATGTCAAATAAATATTAAACAAGATCATAATAATTAATATCAAAATTTAAATAATCAAGAGAACATGGAAACATACATGGCATGCTTAAAAACTTAAAAATAAGCCTAAACATGGTTTCTAACCATGTTATGCTATCATGTATGAATTAAAACATGAAAACATGTTAAATTGAAAAGGAAACTTGATCAAACATGCTTCAAACTAAAATATAAACATGTTGAAAACTAAAAACAAATATGAATATACTAAAGACTTGAAGAAGTAAAGGAGTTCTAGAAATTTCATGCACCTTAATTCTAGTTTTTTTGTAGAATCCGGTAGAGGTTCTCCTTATTCACTACTTTTAGAACTTCAAGAACTTTTAATCACCGACAAAAATACTTCAACAACTCTAAAACACTAAAATAAGAACTTCTCACACAAGAAATAAAAGAGAGTGAGAAGAGGTGCCAAGAAAATGGCAAGAACAAACAAAGAGGGAAGTGTCAACTCTTTGCTTTGGGATGAGATGAATGTGAGCAAGAGGGGGTATTTATAGGTGTTCATGAGCACAAGGGGGCATCTAGGGCAGCTCAACACGTTTGGGCATGTTTCCAAACTCATAAGGGGATGGTTTGGGTGAGAAAGGCAAGTGTGTTCACGGTTGGCAAGTGGGACCACTAAGGTTTCCAATCCAAAAAGTGTGCAAAATCTTTGAACCTTATTTGTTTCTTTTATGTGTGTGAACACAATTAAAGGCTTAGAATACATTCTAATCTCTCTTGGATGTCATCTATTAGTAGGGAAACATTCTAATATGTTGTGATTCATAAAATCAAATAAGTTTCTAATATGAGCACACAAAAATAAAGCTTTGGAATGTTTCTTATTTTCCTTGGATTCTCTCCCTTTTTGGCTCCACATGTGAGCATGAGGCAAGTTTCTATTTTCTAATTTTTTTCTTGGTGAAGGAATCTTTCTACTCAGCCACTCTCATTAAACTTCTATCTTGGGTTTGTCACATGTGTGCCCACACACACACTTATAAGACATTTTATATGTAACCTTAGTATACATGATCATTTATCTTGGCACATAGAATCATTCTACATGGTTTCTATAGGTGTGGGCATACTTGATCATTTACGTGGCACATGTGATCATTCTTCATAGTTTCAAATAATGGACACGTTCCATGTAGCTTAGGAGGGTAGGGTAGGGTGCACATGATCATGGTGTTCTACCCATGTGACTTGCACATATTAAGGTGGCCATGACTTCATGGGTTCATAAAATTAAATAAAAATTAATATCTCTTTATTTACATGAAAATATGATTTATATCCTACAGTTTTGAAATCACATGAACCTAATGCACATTTTAAGGTATGGTTTGGCCCAAGGTGATGTTTTTCTCAAAAACTTTCCTTACTTAAGACCCACCGAAGTTACTAGGCAAATTAAAATTCAAATATTGGCTAATTGTTCTGATTTTCAGATATGTCATTCATTTTGTTAGTTCATGTCATTTTATTTTGTCTTGAATCATTTTGATTCCCTGAATTATCCTAAATGACAATTTTTTCTAATTTGGACCCCTGAAGGGCGTTTGGCAAATAAAAACCTTAACCTCGACTAATTGTTCTAATTTTTTGATATGTCATTTATTTTGTTAGTTCATATTATTCTATTTCATTTCGGGTCATTTTGATCCCTTGAAGTACCCTGAATGATAATCCTTTCTAATTTGGACCCCTTGAAGGGCATTTACCAAATGAAAACCTTAACCATTTGTTCTAATTTTTTGATATGTTGTCCCCTTAGTTGGTTCATGTCACCTTACTTCATTTTAAGTTGTTTTGGATCCGTAAGGGGCACTAAATGAGAGTTTCAGAAACTAGCCAAATTTAGCCTCGAAATGAGGTCGGTTTCATTTTACACCCAAATTTTATTGAATTGATCTTGAATTTCATTTAATTAAATATAGAGTTTTTAGGGTATTACATAAGGTCTCAATTTCTAATTGAAAGGTTCAACCCTCATCTAGTTTTTGTATCATTCTTGGCACTATCTTTATACTTTTGTACATTCACCTTGCCCTTAATTTCTACCTTCTAATTTTCTTGTAGGAAAATAAGTATGTTCTTCAACTCCAACTACTTATGGGAGCTGGTGGGACAACGTGGCCGCGAGACTGAAGCTTGCTTAAATAACCGCGCTTTCTAGGACGAGATAACCTATCTCCCTTTCAATGTTTAGCTTTATTCAGGATAAGTCTTACCTACTATCAGCTCAACTTGTAATCTTTGTTTCCAAAAAAAACCTTTTGAAACATATATTTCCTATTTTGAAAACAACTTTTTAAAACGTTTTCAATTTCAAAAATCAAAGGTAGGGCATTCTAAATTTAACTCAAAATGTAGGTCTTACCTAATTAAGTCCATTCTTTCTAAATCTAATACCATCATTAGTACAAGATCACACTTTCTAAGCCCAACAACTAATGCCTAGGCTTGACTTTCTAATTCTAACCCAGTAGATCTAATAACTAAGCTCTGATACCACTTTTGTAACACCCCAACCCTTGACTTGGTGGACCGGACCATATGGCAGGGCTGGTCATGTTACTTTTACAAATGACTGACACTTGACTTTCCAGTTCTTTTATCCCAAGTCTTATTGAACATTAAGATTACTCAACTCAATTAAATAAACATAATTCAACAAGACAAATCCTAGAGAGATAAAAGAAATCTTTATTTTTATTCAATGAATAAAAGAGGGAAGAATACATAACTCATATTCAAACTACAGCAGGAATTGAGACCTTAGGTCTAGAAAAAAGGACCTTAGGTAGAAACTTGGGTGTTGTTAAGGGTGGCATAGGAGATCATAAATGAAAACTTTTAAGACATATGTTAGTGACTGAAAATGTGTGAAAACGAAACACTTGTTTGGTCAGGACACAAGATTGGGAGGATCCTATATCTCTAGTTTCTATGTAGTATGGGACGCATAGAAATTCAGGGGTATAGAGGAATACTAGACTCGAAGAATGATGGGCGATGTTTGATGAATAATTGGTAACTTTGGAAGAGCTTGTTTTCTTATGCAAGGCTGGTATGGGACGGTCAGGTATAGTGGGGCTTGGGAGACCGTAGTTGTTGAGATATTTGCGAAATTGTGTGAGTGTAGTGAGATCTCTGAGTGGAAACCTGTGTCGATGGGCAAGGGTGGTATGGGATGCTCGAACTTGGAGGCACAAATGAAAGCTTAGAATTTTGCTATGCTAGCGTGAGGTTGTATGAGTGTATGATAGCTTAATTATTTGAACGCATGTTTTATTTATCTGAATTTCATAAATGTATGTATGTATATATACATACATACATATATATATACACACACATGTATATATATCACATGTGATATATATATATATATATATCACATGTGATGTGACTATAAGACCAAATCTTGCACCCAACAATATTAGAGGGCCTTGAAACCCTCAAACAGAACTTAGAAGAATAAACTACTAGGCTACTAAACAAATCGAGAACTTAGAGACATGAATTTAAAGTCATGGTAGTACGAATGAAACAACAAACTAAGGAAACAAATACTAAAAAGATTTTCAACTTGTAAAAAATGGTTGAATCTAAGAGATACGCTACTAGAGCAGCCGCATCTGATGAGACTAAACCAAAAGAGTAGGAGACATAGACTGGTATGGCTTAGACCCAAATGGAGAATATGATGATGAAAGTCACTAGGAGGGTCATGTAATAGATTATGAACGCATTACCTCAAATGATACCACAGGTTGTGCCATAGTTGCCGGTACAGGAATAAATTCTAGTGCAGCAGCCAATGTCAATGCTCGGGGTTTCAGTTCGTCAGAGGGCATGAAATGATCTGGCAGACAAGGAACAAAGGGATATGCTAATGGAGTTGCAAAAACTCCGCCCATCCCAATTTGATGGAACTTCTAACTGCATGACAACAAATCATTGGTACCAGGAGATAGATAAACACTTGGACATGTTAGGGGCAATGGGTCCCCGTAGAGTAGCATTGGCTATACATTAATTCAAGGGACCAGCTAGAACTTGGTGGCGGATGTTGAAGGCTTATTTGATCATTGACATCAAGCAGATAAACTAGGAGGACTTCAAAGAAGTATTCTATGAGAAGTTCTTCCTAAAAGCTACGTTGAGGAAGATGCAGGAGGACTTCGTTAAGCTGAACCAAAGAGATATGACGGTGGTCTAATACAATGTCAAATTTACTTAATTGGCCAAGTTTTCGCCTGAGCTAATTAGGGAGGAGAAGATGAAGGCCAACCAGTTTACTCAAGGTCTCAAGATTGAGATCCGAAAGATAATAATAACATTATACCTAAAGATATACAGAAACGTTGTAGAAACAGCACTGACACCGGAGTAGGAATTCAATTTCGAACAAAAATTGAAAAACATAAGCAAAAGGCGACAAAACAATCAAAAGGAGGAAAATGGAAATAACAAACATAACATCAATCAAAAGAATGATGGGAATAAGACTCCTCAAACTCAAAATCAACACAAACGTGTTATAGAAGAACAGTTGGAGGAGGTTAGGCACTTAGGACTGTGCTTCCATTGTAAGCAATTCAGACACAGTCACATTTTATCTTAATTGACCTACTTACCTATATCATTTTTGGACAAAGTTTGGTACACTCATTTTTGGGATATCTAGTAAGGTCTCCACCAAATTTTAGCTCAAAATAGCAAGATTTGGTTAGTCAATTGGTCCCCTAAATTTTTAATTGTGTAACAAATATCCTTAAGTTCATGTGTTTTCATGAATTTCAAGCATTATTTTTCTCCATTAAATCAGTAGTTTAAATGTTATTTCCTACATCTCTTGCACGTATTTAGATTACAAAAACATTTTCTTTCAAAACCCATTCAAATTAGGAAGGACAAATGATCAAAATCCTACTCATACATATCATCAAACACATGGCATGTATTCAATACGCTCTAAATTTTTCTAAGTATCAGAACACCTAGGTAACGAGGTAATTTGACATGCATGGTAAATCATGACAACAGAAAATTATGGTAAGAAATTTATATCCTCTTGTAGCCTTAAATACCAAGATTACATACCCCAAATTGTAGCTCAAATGGATTCCTCTAACTACTTCAAAAGTTGCCTCCATGATCAGTTTCTGCTGTGATAGGTTGCAACTAACCCATCTTGACACTTTGTAAATCACAACCATGAACTTAGTTTCCATTTTTTTTAATGATTCGAACTTGAGATCTACATATCAAATATGGGGAAGGAAGGTTTTACGTCAAGAAACAATTACGAAATGACAATAGAATGCTCCAAAACTCAGATCAATCACTTTCTCAACTGTTTTAGATTTCAACTATTCAAGTACCCCACCTTGGTGACCATTTTTTCCTCCTATGGCTATGAGATTAGACGAAGGGAACGTAGGGCCTTAGAGAGGGATATGAATGCTCTCCAATGATGATTTTCATAGCTCTTTTAGGTTTGAGATGAAAGAGAAGGAAGGTGATCAAGTGAAGAACATGAGCTATGCATGTGACCAAAACATAAGCTTTGTTGCATGTTTTGGGGTGTCCTTGCATGACCAAAACTCTTGCAATGTAGCAATTGACATGGCTCTTGGGTGGCCATGCAAGGTATCTCGTTGACCACACCCACGTGGTCGAACTGGCAGCTCTGCGAAATGGCAAAACCACAGCCCCAAAACTAGGGGTCGTGAATAGGTTTACTAATGAGAAAGAGAGAAGAAAGAGAAGAAAAGAAGGGGGAAAGACGGCCCACACGCCACATCCAGCCGCATGGGCCTAGCTCGTGCTTCTGGGCTTAGGCCCTCTTTTTTTATTCTTTCTTTTTTCCCTCCTGTTTTTGGGTTTTCTCTCTTGTTTTCACCTCTCTTTTTTATTTTTAAATTAATTAGTTTACTTATATCTATATATATTTTTTTATTTATTTATTTATTTATTTATTATCATTTATTTATTTATTTATTTATTATCATTTATTTATTTATTTATTTATTATCATTTATTTATTTATTTATTTATTATCATTTATTTATTTATTATCATTTATTTATTTATTATCATTTATTTATTTATTATCATTTATTTATTTACTTTTTCTTTTTCCTAATTTTATAAAATTGGCTCCAAAATTTTCATGCAAATTTTAAAAAATATGATCGAACACATGAAATTGAATTGGGCAAACTAAGGGTCATCACAAGATATAATATTATCATCTTTAATAATAATAATAATAATGTTTTTCTAAACAAATTTGATTCTTATGAGGGAGCAATCCCCAGTGTATCAAGTGCAAACCTAAAATAATTCACACCGAGATTGCCAGTTGCGGATCGTCCAATGTGGATTGTGGAGGGACTTTTTTTTAAATAATATTAAAAAAATAAATTATTTTTAAAATACCTAACTTCTTAAAGTTATTTTCAATATACCCAACTTTAAACAGTGACTTGCCACATGTGTATCCACGTGGCAATTTCACGAGCTCCACCTAGGCAAAAGGCATTTATTGTAAAAACGTCTCCTGAAGACATTTTTTGTAAAAACGCCTTTTGTTGCTCATTTACTGTAGGTGTTTTTTGTAAAAACGTCTCCATTAGGTTAAGTGGAGGTGTTTTTACAAAAAACACCTCTCTGTTGGTCCATAAAACACACAAAAAACGCAGATCTCCTTTATTTTATACACCAACGCCTTCCGTGAAAGACGTCTTCCGTCACAAAAACCTTAGGTTTCGTCGCCTTGCTCGTCGTCGCTGTTCTTCGTTGTCGTTGTCGTCGCCGTCGCTGCTTGGTCGTCGTCAGTGGTTGCTCTCTTGGCCATCGCTGTTCTTCTTCCTCTTCTTTGCTTCCAAGTATGTTATTGCTTTTGGTTTCAGTTCTTCCTTTTCTTACACTTTATAGCATTTGATAATTGAAGTTCCAAGTATATTATTGCTTTTGGTTTTAGTTCTTCCTCTTCTTACACCTTATAGCATTTGATAATTATCTTCAATTGAATTTTTCTTT
>JAJIYU010001510.1:0-35709 GCA_030144865.1 Tinospora cordifolia | reverse complement strand
GTTGTCATTTGAATGTATTACTAAGAAATGATGAATTTTGTAGATGTATGGTTATGTGGATGAAAAAAAAATATATGTGGTTTTGTATATGATTGTGACTATCAGGTGTTTGAAATTTGTGAAATGTTATATTTTTAAAGGAGACTCTGTCAAAATTTTTAAGAAAATTGAGTGATTTGATCTGGAAGGCTTACAGGATTTTCGGACATGTCAGAGTTCTGACAGGTTTGGGAATTCTGTGCCGGTCGTGACGTCACCTGCGAAGTGGTCGCGACAATGCATGTATAGGAAATTATGCAATTAGATTTCATCATTTGATTATTCATCTTACCATGTTAATGTCGTGCATTATTCAATTTGTTTTCTATAATATGAGTGAGGTTTTGGGTGATTGAATTGAATTATAAACCTAGAATAAGACAAATGTTTATTAAGAATTCATGTACCAGTGTGATTGTCGAGCTGAAAGGTGGATCGTAGGTATTCCCAACCGGAGCTACCGGTGACAACTCAAAGTTTTTGGGAGACAGTACGACGTCGCAATAAGTACACTCTCTTGGATTGTGATATTGAGATATAACTGATTTTAGATGGTACCAGTACCTGAGGCCTCTATGATTACGATTAGATTGGATCACAGGGAATACCGAGAGGCATCTCAACCCTCTTCTGGTCTTGACTTCGACTAAAACCAAATAAATTTTTGAAACGCCTAATGTTTGAAAGTGTTTGTAATGTTTTGGATTGGGTCTGTATAATGCATGTGATGTGTAGGAATGATCCACTGGGCTTTCGAGCTCACTCCCATTCTATTTTTCAGGACTAATTGGGTGTAGCACACAACAGTCTACGTCAAGAGACTTGCACCCAGATTGGACACCTCTTGAGGAGGTCGTCCAGGATAGAAGACTTGGAGGTCATGATTTATTTATTTTCACGGGATTGTTTTAATGTAATTACTTTGGTTTTAACTTTAGTTTGTTTTATCTTTAAATGATGTCTCTTATTTAACAATTCTGGTTAGGTAGAAATTTTTAAAGTTGTTCCGTTGCTTTATCTACGATTTATATTGAGAAATCCAGTGAGTATTTTGAGAAATTCTTTTGATGTTTTTGTATTGATAAATATCTATCTGGATATTGACTTGAGAACAAATTATTATGAGTTTAAGTTCAAAGAAAAAGATTTTTGACAGAACGAAAATTTCAAGTAGCATCTCAATTTTCAACGGATGACGATCCACACGTGAGACATCGCAGGAATGGAGGTTCGGTCAAAAATTGGGGTGTTACAATTGAGTTGCAAGAGGACTGTACATACGATGAGATGTTTATGGCCATCATCGATCAAGCTGTAAGAAAGTTGAGCAACAAGGAAATACCGATGGTACGAGTATACTTGCAGTTCCATGGTGCTAAGCATGATACATAGGAGAGCAAAGATTTCATAATCCGACATTTGGGAGTTGATGAGCATTGCTCATTGACTTGTAATCTACATCATTTGTAAATTTTGAGGACAAAATTTTTCAAGGGGGAGATTATAACAACCCTTATTTTTAAAACACGAAGTTGATGGGTTTGATATATCTATTCACATGTACTTTCTTGAATCTTTAATGAAAATACATGAATTTTCTTGATTTTTCTTGATTTTTATCCATTTAAATTGAAGGAATTTAGATTAATTGAGAAATTCCAAAATAAATGGATAGATAAATAAATAATAAGTTTTTGGGAATAAATATGATTTTTAGGAAGAAAATATGATTTTTGGAGTGATTATTTAATTTTTAGAAAGGAATAATGAATTTTTGGATAATTACTTGATTTTTGAAAGAAAATATTAATTTTTGAGAAAAATATATAATTTTTGAAAAAAAATATGATGATGATGGGTAAACATATAAATAGAAATAAATATGTGCACATAATGGCAAGAACAAAAAAAATGAAAAGAAAGAAAAGAAAAGGGAAAACCGAAAGAAAAGGAAGAAAAAAATTGTGTGTATGTTGAGACAGGCCCAAGCGCATGGGCCACGAATCTAGGCCTAGACTCGTGTGCCTTGGACAAAATGCATGGGCCTCACAGCCCATGTAGGCTAGACCTGGCATGTGGGTTGGCCCACGAGCCAACCCCTTCTTCGCTTCTCTCTTTTCCTCTTCTTTCCTCCCACTTTCTAGAAAATCCCAGCATGAAAATTAACTACGACCATAGTTTGGGGCCGTGATTTTGGCCATTGGGCAGGGCTGCCAGCCAGATTTCTAAGCATAAACAATAAGGCACCTTATATGAAAACCCATGAGCCATGTGGCAAGCTATTTGGCCATGCAAGGAGCCTCTCAACATGCAACAAAAACCAATTTTTTTGCATTTTTGCAGTTGCAGCAAGCCACCTTCAACACCCGATATCTCCTTCGTCCCAAGCCCAAATTTCTTGAATCACAACCATTTGAAAGCTTTCATTCCCCTCTCCAAGAAAGTGATTTCCTTTGGTCCAAACCCCTAACCATTAGAGACAAAAATGACCACCAAAGTAAGTTGTTCAACGTAGTTGAAAAGTTGGAGCATAGGAATTGTGTTGATCCGAACTTTGGAGGGGTATTCACCGGCCAATTTGAGATCATTTCATGAGGTAAAAGCACCCTATCCCATCTTTGTCATGTGTATTTCAAGTTCAAACCGTTGGAAAATGAAAACTAAGCTCTTGAATGTGCATTGCAAGGTGCCAAAGTTGGTTGCTTGCTAACTGTGACAGCAAAAAGTGTAGTGGGAGCCAACTTTGGGACAACGGTTGCGGCTATTAGGAACGTTCGATTTGGTTGAAACTTGAGGTGCTTAATCCTCAGGCTTGAGGCTACAAGAAGGTATAATCCCTATACCCTAAGCTTCTGTATTCATGATTTCTATACATGCAAAGTTGCCTCAATATATAAGCATTCTGGTATAATTTTTCGAGTTTTGTTAATGCATGCTAAGTGTTTGAAGATATGTTTGGGTAGGATTTTAGCCACCTTTGCTTATTGATTCAAATCGATCTCAATAGGGGAATGTTATATAATCTAAATGCGTATAATACGTGTAAGAAGTGGCCTTAAATTAGTGTTTTAATGAAAGGAAATAAACACCTGAAAATCAAGAAAAACATGAACATAGGAAAAATCTGCTATACATCTGAGCCATTAGGGGATCAATTGACTAGCCAAACCTCAGTATTGTGAGGTAAAATTTAGTGGAAACCTTACTATGTATCCCAAAAACAAATGTACCAAATTTTGTTCAAATCTAAGTAGGGTAAATGGGTCAATTTATATGAATAGTGACTGTCTATCACATGAAATCTGAGAATTCTATCACATGAAATCTGAAAAATTAAAGTTACTGATATCTCACTTAAAAACCCTACCAAATGAAGCCCAAAAATCCAAGTCTAAAATTCTAGTGAATATTTAGGGGGTGTAGATTAGATTTGAAAAATTTTGCGCAAATCCGACACATGGATTGATTGTAGGAAAATCAAAAACTTTGCTTCGCACATAGAACATAATGCTAAAAATTTGACTAAGTGTAGAAAATTGGAAATTTTGACTAAATTGGCCTATCTTGACCCAATTTGACCCAAATTGAACCATGTTGAACGAATTTGACCAAATTGATCATGTTAACCAATTTTGACCAAGTTTGACCAGTTGACAAAATTTGATCGAGTCTAATTTGGGTTGACCGAGACCAGTTAAGAATAGTTGAACTAAATTTAAGCCACATTTCTCAAAGGAACTACAATTGGGTTTAAATAAGGCAGATCCAAGCGTATACTGTAGGATTGGGCCGAGTGTAGACAGGACATCGGTACGCAGGACCCAAGGTGAGTTGTTTAATTCAAATGTTTATTTTAACTTGTATTCCTTGCATAAAACATATGTGAATGACATGGGTTTAATGGTTTCATATGATTTGAGTTACGTCAACTGATTTGAAGTGTATATAGATGTACACCAATAATGAGACCACAGGTTCAAGGTCCGAGCAAGAGGTCAGGGTACACGATATAATTAAGAAGGGTTAGGGCATATGATCAATGCGCCTAGCTTCTAACCCACTCAAATGACGACACTTGGGGACCGAGTGTGGGGTTAGAGTGTTTGAAGAATGCTCCTAGCTCACGACCCGCTTGAGTGGCTAGTACGCCTGACTTACAACCCACTCAAGCAATGACCATAAAGCTAGATTTGATTATTCGAAACCCTAGCCCAGATACAGTTTTTTTACTAGCATGTATCTAAACTATTCTTCTTTAACTGTTGCATTGTTTATAATTGTTTTTATTTCATGCCATACTTTCAAGCACTATTTCATCACTACTGCTCATGCATATATGCACTGTTTTTGGAAATGTTGGTTATATGTAACATGTTGGTTTTACTACTCACTAAGACGCATTGAAATTTAGGCTCACTACTCTACTAACATTTCACGTTCCTTAATGGTTGACAAGGGAAAAAGTGTGGTGATAGTCTAGTTCCCTTGGTGGTTCCTTTCCTTTCCTTTCTTTATTTTTGTTAGAGGTTGGTCATTTTTGTATATGTAAATAATGGTTAACTATGTATCTTTGAAACAAGAGAATACGTAATGCATAAACGACAACTCCCTGCAATGTTTGTTTACTTTCATACTCCATTAAATGAATCCTTAAATTATTCTGATATCATTTATTTTGCAATTGGAAAGGTTTAACAGTGATTGAGTGAACTTGACTCGCTGAATGAGTTTGTTGAGTCATTGTGCTAGTCGGGCTAGTCAAGCCGCGCTTTGGCCTAAGGAAGGGGCCCCGACAATATGTCTTATATTGACTTGAATGTTAATAAAAATTTTCTTAATAATGTTTCTAATTATATGTTTTTTGTCAATTCCAATATATATATATTCATGACTCTAATTATATGTTTTGTTTTATTGAGAAAAAAACAAATGAATACTTTTCTGCTTTTGTTTGAATACAAGTCCCATGGAGAAGATTTATGATAGTGGATAGTGCAATTACTCATACCATTCTCAAAAATGCATGATATTTTTCTACTTTGAACATGGGAAGCAGTTGTTACTACAATATCTGTAGTACCAATATAATTGAAGGTTCCTGAAGAGCAAATATATATTTGTCAAAGGGAACAAAACTTGTCATAAATAATGCATTATTTTCACCAAAGTCTCATCAAAACTTGTTGAGTTTTAGAGATATTCGCAGCAATGGATATCATATAGCGACTATAAATGAGAATAATCAAGAATTTTTTATATGTTATATGCATAATTTCAAAAGAAAAATGTATTGTGGGAAATTTTCATATTTTTTCTTCTGGTTTATACTCTACAAAGAAAAATGTTACTGTAAACTAGAAGTTTATAGATTCAAACATTTTTATAATTTGGCATAACAAATTAGGTCATCTTGTTCCATAATGATGAGAAAAATTATAGAAAATTCACATAGACATCCAGTGAAAAACCAAAAGATCTTTTAAAGTATGAATTCTTTTGTGTTGCCTGTTCTCAAGAAAAATTAATTATAAGACCATTACCAGCTAAAATTGGTTTTGAATCGCTTATATTTTTAGCTAGAACGCATTCAAGGTGACATATGTGGACCTATTCATCCATCATGTAGACCATTTAGATTTTTTACGACTTTAATAGATGCTTCTACTATATGGTCACATGTGTGTTTATTCTCGTCATGCAATTTAGCACTGACAAGGTTACTTGCTTAACTAATTAGATTACGACAATAGTTTCCAGATCATCTAATTAAGACAATTCATCTTGATAATGTTGGTGAATTTACATCCCAAACTTTTGATGACTATTGTATGTCACTTGGAATAAAAGTTGAACATCCTGTGGCATAAACTCATACACAAAATAGTTTAGTAGAATCACTTATTAAACAATTACAAATAATCGCTAGATCTTTATTAATAAAAACCAAGCTCCCTACTTCTACATGGGAATATGCTATATTACATGCAGCATCACTTATACGTATTAGACTACCAAGTTATCATAAGTTCTCTCTACTACAATTAACATTTGGTCAAAGAACCAAATATTTCTCATCTTAGAACTTTTTCGATCTGCGGTATATGTTCCTATTGCTCCATCACAACATACAAAGATGGCCCCTCAAAGGAGATTAGTAGTATTTGTTAGATATGATTCTCCCTTAATAATAAAATATCTTGAGCCATTAACGAGAGACATGTTTACAGTGCGATTTGCAGATTGTTATTTTGATGAAGCCACATTCCTAGTATAAGGAGGAGAAAATAAAAATGTGGAGAAGACAATAACATGGAATAATCCATCATTGTCTCATCTTAATCCTCGAACAAAACATTGTGAACAAGAAGTTTAAACGATAATTCATCTACAAAATTTAGCAAATCAACTGCTAGATCCATTTGCTAATCTAAAATGAGTAATAAAGTCGCATATACCAACGGTTAATATTCCAATTCATATTGATGTCCCAAATGGACTACGTGATAATAGAATTGAACCACACTTGAAGCATGGACGATCAATTGGTTCTAAGAATAAGAATCCTAGAAAAAGAAAATCAAATAATAAAGATAATTTTGAGAAAGTTGATGTCAACAAAGATAAACTTCCCGAAGAAGTACAAGAATTTGATATTTGTAATAATGAAGAGATTTTGATCAAATTTTTAAAAACAATGGAATCGAAATGAAATGGTTGTTGACAATGTTTTTGTATATAATGTAGCATTAGATATTATGAATGAAAATATAGATTATGAACCACAATCTATTAAAGAATGTCAAAATAGAAATGATTGGCTAAAATGGAAAGATGTCATACAAGCACAAGCAGAATTAGATTCTCTTAACAATCATAAAGTTTTTTGGACCAATAGTCCAAACACCTGGTGTCAAACTGGTAGCATACAAATGGGTATTTGTTTGAAAAAGAAATGAGAAAATGGGCATTTGGCACACATCAAATGTATATATAGGTTTAGAGAATTTTATATTTTCTTTTATGAGTGTTTTGTTTAAATAATTTTTATAAAATTTCTTATAATTCTCTAAAGTTTGACCCTATTATGTTCCATTCTATTTTGTTGATGAGATTTTATGGTTATTTTAATTCAATAAATAAAAAAAATCTATATATATAAATTAATTAATTATGATGTAATTCAATTGTGATAGTAAAAAATTATTATAACTTATAGTTAGTTATGTATTTGAAACACTATAATTTAATTTAAAATATATATTAAGTTTGTTTATAACATTTAATATGTTCATTAACGATCATCTTCATTTATAGCCAAAAAATCTTAACAAAATTATATTATGTAACAGAAACTTATCATAAATAAAGTGGTAAAAATATACTGTTGGCATTTATAACATGCGACTAAATTTTTGCATTACTGACACAATTGCAACAAATAAAAAAAAAATTCCAGATTTTTATGCAAATACTATTTAATGTCGCGAAAGCCCACTTGTTTTTAAGTAATTGTAGTTTTGTTCAATTCAGTCTCAATGTAAATATATATTTTTAATACCTGAGACCAGACTTTTTTCTTTTGAGAATTGAAAGTTATTGGAGGTGAAGAGGAGTTTTTAACTCCAATCAATCAGCTAAATAATCAATCAAAAATAATATAATACAAATCAAACTTTTATATCAATTTTCATTCAATTTCTTAATCTTTCTACTCCAATTTATTTTTTCAAACTCTCTTTTTCATTTACAAGTTAAAAACCCTACTTATTTATTTAGACTATTTAAAATAGTCTGATTTAAAGATACTTTTAATACAATTAAAAAAATTAAATAATTCTATCTTAGACTACTAATCTTGATCATTTATTACAATTAAAAAACTTTATTAAATAACAACCTATTTAAATTAGTCTATTTTTATTTTTGAGTCACAAACATGTCTCAAAAACATTTGAACAAGTACCAAATATATATATATATATATATATATATATATATATATATATATATATACATCTCGGAAAACAAAAACAAACAATTTTCATACGACTTTATGGTTTAACCCTGAGAATGACAAAGCAAAGTTAATTAAGATTTAAAAAAGATGATTGATTAGGATATGATTTTTTACATGATCAGTTAAGTAGGCCTCATGATCATGATCATGATCATATGGGAAGCTAATTAGAGTTAATTTAATCTTGCAAACCAGCTACATGCCTGAGTGCCCACCCGATAGCATACGCAGAGGAAGCAGCAACTACGCCATTGAGAAGGGTAACAGCCATAGAGACGAGGGTGTTCTGACCTGCAATCTTGGCCTTTGCAATTCCAAGAAGAACAAGAGCAAGGGCGGAAAGCACGCAGGCACCTGAGAACTTGACGCTCTCGCTTTCAGTGAAGGGAATGAGAACGATAAAGGAGAGAAGAGGAGCACATCCAAATATTATAAAGGCCACAAATGTTACAATCCCATTCTTCCATGGTTTCTCATCTTCGTCTTTTGGCGCCACCATTCTCTTCTCACTCCAAAGCTTCTCCTCCACCAGTATATCTCTGTACTTGGACAACACCTTTACCACCTAAAATTCCACCACAAAAATCTTGTTAGAAAAATTAAACAGATAATAATAAATAGTAATTAGAAGAAAATAAAAATCGATTGACAGGAGATTACAGATGCAATGTCTTAAGACAAATTTCGCTTATTCTTTTGTGCTTGAAGATCAACCCGTGACTAACTCCCAAGATTCGACTGTCAAATCAATTCGAAGCACTACAAATTGAAAATCTAGTTTATGAACTTGAATATAAAATTTTGATAATTTTCTAATAAGAAAAATATATTATTGACAAAAAATGAATAAACTGCAAGCTTTCAGTGAAAGTTTGCAACTTTATAAAAAGCAATCTTTTCAATCATTAAATTTTGAATTTAAATATTTAATAAAATAAAATTTAAAAATAAAAATATATATAAACTATTTGGGTTAAAGACCAAGGCCCTAAGGCTCAAGGCCTTAGCCCTAGTCCTTGGAAAATTAAAATAAATGTCATCTTTCTAAAAATATTATCAAAAATATTTTCCTTTTTTTTAATTTCACTTATGTCATGTTTTTAAAAATATTTTCACGTTTGCCATTCATCCTTGTCCTCTCTGCTTAGTTTATGATTTGAGAAGCGGCAACAGTGAAGCAAGCGAGGCAATCGAGAGTGGAGAGGTAACTCCAACACTGAGCCATGGCAAAGACAAGATCAGAAGCTCTCTCTTGCTGAGCCATGGTGAAGAATTGATTCTATGTTCTGAGATTTGGGAATGTAACATTGAGGTTCAAAATGAAAGCTGATGGATTTGTGGCATTGTCCTGGCTACAACCAGTGTTGAAAAGATTGGTCCCAAGATTTAAGATCACCGTGATCCAAGGATGTCACTGTGACTGTTCCTTGATCGAAGAAGATGATATGAGATCGTTGTGATATGAGGATCTAAGATCTAAGAAGAAGATTGGTCTGAGGATCTAAGATTGTTGTGATTGTTCCTCGATCGATGAAGATGATAAGAAGATTAAGAAGGGCAACGATATATATGATGAGATGGCAACTGGGATGAACAACGGAAGCAGACCTAGTGATGAGATGAACCAGTGTTCAATCGCAATGATCCCACTATGACAAAGGCGACGGTATATATATATATATATATATATATATAATATACATATTATAAATTAATAATATATGAATAATAATTGTATACAATCATCTTTTACTCTTTTTTTCTTCTTTTCTTTTTTTTTTTCCATTTTTTCATGGTTTCCTAAACAGTTTTAGAGACCCCAAAATGCTTAACTGGGGAACAAGGAGCAAATTTGGAAGGCCTGAAACCAAGCTTTTTCTGCATCCACATCTGTATCTCCATTTTTCTAGTTGAGCAAGGGCAACAAAACAAAGACCTGATCAAACACTAGTGCTTGTAGTGTTGGAGAAGAATTGCCTGTGCCTGTCGCATTGTACGAAGAAGAAGGAACAATGCTACACGAAGAAGAAGAAGCGGCAAAGGCGTTCGGAACTACACTACTCGCCTCATCGCCATGTTGAGCGGGGAAGCCTTTGGTATTTTTTTATATTTAAAATTTTTTAGTTGTGTATATTTTTTATATATATGATATTTTTGTAATATTTACTATTTTCATATAAAAATGTATTTTTTCCTAAATTATATAATTATATATACAAATAAATCATGGTTAACCCATATCTTTCTCTTTCATCCAAGTTAGCATTTAACTATTTACCATTCAATTACTTTCTTTTTTTTTCAAGTTTTGTCCCTCTTTCTTACATGGGACAATTATTTTCTATTCAATGTTAGAATAAAAAAAAACTCTCTAAACTTTATTTCTCTACTGAATTGAATTACAATGAATGTTTTAGGGCGTATTTATAGACACCTCTAGACACATATTCTAAACTCTAAAGACTGCTAATGACTAATTAATCTCAATTTGATATTAACTCAAACTACCTAGTTTAACACTATTCAAACTCCTAATAACACTAATTTGACTCAAATTGAAACACTAGTATCAGATAATCGAGATTACAATTCTATCATCTCCCTATAAGGTAAATTATCTGCATTACATTAAATTTCTCCCATAATTTAGATGTTGCACACACCCAATGCTAGGGGTGTAAGCTACCCGACCAACCCGACCAGACCCGACCAAACCCGACCATTTCGGGTGGGATCAGGTCAGGTTTACACAACAAATGAAGTCAGGTCGGATTGGTCAATAATCCTCATCATGTTGGGTCGGGTCGGCATAAAAAACGTCGGTTCGAACCCGACTCGACCCGTAAGATGCCCTAGGTCACATAGATGAAACCAGATCTGAAAGTTGAAATGCTATTTTTTTTCCTCAGTTTCATCGTCTACTGCTTCAGTTCTACTTCCATCGTCTTCTCCACCCAACTGGCCTTCCAAATCGCAGTGTTTCGTCTTCTCCAAAAATCTGTAGTCTCTCTGTTTCGTTCATCTTCTTTCGCATGCTCGCAGCCCTTCGCCCCTTCCTCTTTGTTTTTTTTGTCTTCTCCACATCGCGTCTTCTCTAGATCTCATCTTCTCCTCTCCCTTCGCAGCTTCTCCTCTCCCTTCCAAATCACAGCCATCAACACTTCAGATCTCAGCTTTTCCATATCGCAGTTTCTCCTGATCGCATCTTCTCCTCTCGTCTTCTCTAAATCGCATTTGTTTCTCCTCTCTGCTTCTTCTTTTTGTTTCTTCTCCAAATCGCAGCACTCCTCTCCATAAAAATCACAAGGCCAACCTGACCGACCCGAACCAAGCCGACCCAACATCGGGTCAGTTGAGTTGGATCCTTTTCATACATTAGATCGGGTCGAGTCGAGTGGAAAATAATGACACCCAACCAAGTCGGGTCGGGTGGTTTTTGATGTTGAAACCCGACCTGACCCAACCCGTATACACCCCTACCCAATACAGTCTTCAACTTCAAAAATATATCGATCTTCAAAGGCTTAGTAAACAAATCTGCAACTTGATCTTCAGACCTGTAATAAACTAATTCAATCTCTTTCTGTTGTACCTGATCACGTAGGAAATGATACCGTATATCAATATGTTTACTTTGGCCATAAGTCACTGGATTCTTTACCAAATCAATAGCTGACACATTATCAACAGAAATTGGGGTAGGTCCATTAATAGACATATGAATCAGGTGCAGAAGATTTCTCAACCAAATAGTTTGACAAGCACTAGAAGCAACAGCAATATATTCAACTTCACATATAAACAGTGCAACAAACGATTGCTTCTTGGAAGACCATGAAAATGCAGTGGAACCATAATAAAATGCATATCTAGATGTACTCTTTCTATCATCATGATCACCACCCCAGTCATTATGAGAATATCCAAAAAGAGTAGAGTCAGCAACGTTAGAATAGAACAATCCATGATCAAATGTACCTTTAACATAACGCAAGATACGTTTAGCTGCAACAAGATGAGATTGATTGGACGATTCCATGAATCGACTAGTCAATCCAACTCTATATAAAATATTTGGTCGTGTGCAAGTCAAGTAACGCAAACTCCCAACAACTTGTTTGAAGTGAGTAGGATCAACTAGAGCTTCGTTAGATTTCTTTAATAACCTAATACCTGCTTCAATAGGTGTAGAAGATGGGTTGCAATCAGACATAGTAAACTTCTTCAAAATATCCAAGGCATATTGATGCTGACTGATGAAAATGCCATCGTCACGTTGGTCAACCTCAATGCCAAAAAAATATGACATGAGGTCAATATTAGTCATCTCAATTTCTTCCATCATAGCCTTTTTGAACTCTCGAATCAACGTGACATCATTGCAAGTAAAAACCAAATCATCAACATAAAGGTAAACAATAAGCACGGTACCAGTAGATGCATTAATCTTCACATATAAAGCATGTTCAGAACCACACTTTTGAAGACCATAAGATAAAAGAACTAGTCAATTCTTTTGTTTCATGCCCAAGGAGCTTGCTTGAAGCTATATAGAGCTTTCTTCAACTTGTAGACTTTATCCTCAAAACCATGTTTCACATATCCTAGTGGCTGCTTCACATAAACTTCTCATCTAAGTAACCATTCAGGAAGGCAGACTTCACATCCATCTGATGAATCTTCTAATGCTTCTGAGCAGTTATAGCAGTCAGTAATCTCACGGTCTCAATGCAAGCAACAGGGGCAAATACCTCTTGATAATCAAAGTCAGGCTTCTATTCATAACCTTTTGCGACGAGTCGTGTTTTATAACGATCAATGTCACCATTTGGCTTCCGTCTGGTCTTAAAGACCCACTTAACATCAATTGTTTTATGACCTTGGGGAATGGTAACAAGCTCCCAAGTTCCATTCTTATCAATAGAATGAATCTCCAAGTCCATGGCAGCAACCCAATTTTCTTCTCTTATAGCTTCATTAATAGTGATTGGATCAAAATCAGCAAACATGGCATAATGAACTAAGTTCTCATCATCATTAATAGCATTATCAGAATAAACTACAAAATCTTGCAATCTGGCAAGTGGCCGGATAGCACGCTGAGGTCTGCTACTAGAAGCAACTCCATTATTATTAGTGCTCAAAGGAACACTAGTGGAGGTAGAAACTTCATCATCAAAAGAGATAGCCTGAGGGGGCTTAGCTGCATGATGTACAGCATCCCATCGCCAAAAATCTTGTTCATCAAATAAAACATCTCTACTCACTATGACTGCATTAGTGGTAGGATTATAAAGCTTGTAGCCACAGAACTTGCCACTCTTGTACCCAATAAAGATAGTCTTTATGCCTTTGTCATCTGACTTTCTTCGATTCTGATCAAGACCATGTACATACGCAATAGAACCAAAAACTCGCAGGTAGGCAACATTTGGTTCGTATCCGCTCCAAGCTTCTTCAGAAGTGATATGAAAAAGAACTTTTGTAGGGGATCTATTGAGCAAATAAACAGAACATGTGATAGCTTCAGCCCAAAAAGTGTGTGGAATACCTTTAGCTTTTAACATACTACAGGTCATATCCATGATCATTCGATTCTTTCGCTCAGCAACGCCATTGTGTTATGGTGTATAGGGGGTTGTGATCTCATGCTTTATCTCATAAGTTGTACAATAATCATTAAAGGCTATAGAAGTGTACTCACCACCACCATCAGTTCCTAACACCTTAATATGACAACCACTCTATTTTTCAATAAGATATTTAAATTTCTAAAAGCAAGCAAAAGTGTCAGATCTTTAAGCCAAGAAGTAAACCCAAATTTTTCTGTTGTAGTCATCAATAAAAGTGAGAAAATATTTGTTTCCTCTATTACTAGTAGTCTGCATGAGACCACACACATCAGAATGAATCACATCTAGAAGATGAGTAGCACGCCAAGAGGATGAGCTTGCAAATGGTTGTCGATGTTGTTTGCCAAGAATACAACCTTCACAGAATTGTTCTAGATGATTTACTATCGGTAACCCTTTAACCAATTTCTTCTGAACCAAAAGTTTCAAACTACTAAAGTTCAAGTGCCCGTATCTCAAATGTCACAACCATGACTCATCAGCAATAATAGTTTGAAAACATGAGTAAGTATTATTCTAAATCTCTATTTTAAATAAACGATCCTTCTAGAGAGATTTAAGAATGATAGTACCTTCACTGTTGAGCATAGTTAAGTGATTATCCTTCATCTGCACATGGTAGCCTTTCTTAAGTAGTTGTTCAATGCTAAGTAGGTCGTTCTTCATATTTGAAACATAAAATACATCAGAGATGTACTAATGCTCACCATTCTTCAGCTTGATTAGAATGCGATCTTTTCTTATAACAAGAATCTTACTATCATCAGCAAACTTGACTTCTGTTTGAACGGATTCATCTAAGTTCACAAACAAATCATGTGTGCCACACATGTGATTAGTGCACCCAGTATCAAGATACCAAAGATTTTTGTTGATGTTATTATCTTGAATTGATGCTGTCATCAACAAGTTTTGAGTAGCAAGAACATCATGTCTCTGAACGAATGAGGTTTTTTCACTTGAATTTGGTGGCTGGCAATGCAAACACTCAGCTACATAGTGTCCAAATTTGTTACAAACATAACATTGAATTTTAAATTTATCATTACATTGTCCACAACTACTACGTCCACCACCAGTGCCATGACCGCTATTTGAGTGTCCATGACGTTGGTTTTGGTGATGTTGTTGCCCTCTACCACATCCTCAGCAACGACCACTGTGTTTTGATTGCCCTTTACTTTGATAATTGTTGGACCTCGAATTCCTTGAATGTTTATCTGTATGAGAAGAGGTTTCAGTCTTCAAAGCTTTTTCTGTAGGCTTTTCAACACTCTTCTCTTTCATTCGTTGCTCATGAGCCTATAATGAACAACTCATCAACTGTTAATATAGATAAGTCTTTAGATTCTTCAATAGCAACGGCGATGTGCTCGAACTTCATAGTAAGAGATTAAAGTATCTTTTCAACTACAGTCATCTTCAACCCTTTCATCATAGCTCTTCATCTGATTAACCAAAACCTGTACTCGGTTAATATAAGTCTCAATAGCCTCTGCATCTTCCATTTAAATCAGTTCAAATTGGCGTCTCAAACTCTGTAGACATACTTTTCTGGCTTTATCTACACCTTTGTAGGACTTCTCTACACTATCCCATGCTTCTTGAGCTGAGGTTTTATCTGCACCTTTATAGGACTTCTCTAAAGTATCTCATGTTTTTTGTGTTGTAACAGTTCTTTGTACCTTTTCAAATGCAATATCATCAAGAGTTTGAAGGATAAAATATAATATTTTTTTATCCTTTTTCCTATTTTTACGGACCGTATCACGCTGATTAATTGGTACATTGTCACCTAAATCAACAAACTCATTCTCTACAATATCTAATAATTCTTGATATTTAAATAAAGTCTTCATTTGCTTGTTCCATCGATCATACTTTTTACCATCAAAAGTAGGAAGTAATGATTGATTGGAGCCATTGTTGAAAGTCATTGATTTTTTTTTTATTGCAACCTTTTTTATTCTTTTTTTTACTCACTTTCCTTTTTTCACACGTCTTCGTCTTCGTTCTTCTTCTATCGGCTTTGTTCGGTTTGCAATGGAAGAAAAATCGACTTTCTTGTGTTTCCGATTTGTAGCAACGATTTTAGCAATGATTTGAGCAACGACTTCATGAACCAGCACGAGCAAGAAAAGCTAGCACGAGCAGAGGAACACTATACTTACAACACGAATAGAGGAGGCTTTCATGAATCAACACGAGCAACAAGTGGTGACGCAAGAAGAATATTTCATATTGGAACAATAGGTACGTCTTCTTCTTCCATTATGCTTTCCTCTTTTGTTTTTTCGATTTGCAGCAACCCAAAAAAAATCCTTTCTTGTTTTTTCAGTTTGCAGCAACACTGAAATATGGATTTCTGCAACAATCTCACGAACCAACAATGGCGGACAGCAAACTGAAGGGCAACTAAATAGCAACAATAGGAGCAAATCGCAGGGGCGAAGAAATCACAGCAGCAAGTGATGAATCAACGAAAAACCAGTGCAAAGATGAGCAGAATCGACGCAAAGCAAAAACCAGTGAACCGAGAAGGAGCAGTGAAATCACTGTACAGTTTTATTCAACTGTTCATAATCGTGAACAGTGGTAATGCTACCTCTATAATCACAACGTGGATCTTTTTCTCTGATACCATTGTTGGAATTAAAAAAAAAAACTCTCTAAACTTTATTTCTCTACTAAATTGAATTACAATGAATGTTTTAAGGTATATTTATGGACACCTCTTTTAAACTCTAAAGACTTCTAATGGACTAATTAATTTCAATTTGAGATTAACTCAAACTACCTAGTTTGACACTATTCAAACTCCTAATAACACTAATTTGACACAAATTTGACTCAAACTGAATCACTAATATAAGATAATCTAGATTACAATTTTTTTTTACTAAAAAATATATGGTGAATGCATCTTCTTCTTCATCTCTTTCTTCTGGTACCCATACTACATACCAAAAGATCATATACGCATGCATGCCAATACTACACCACACGGCCAAAGAAATTAAAAAGATACAAGCTTACTAGAGTACATCTGATCAACAACATAATTACTAATTAATTAAAGGAAAACATCCAATTACTCACTGCATGTGCATCTTCGTAGTCCATTCCAAGTGAGTAATACTTGTGCAACAATTGCTCCAGTTGCAACCCACAATCGTTGGCGACTTCCCGATCAGCAGCCTTTCTCTCATTTGCAGCCATATCCTTCTCAGTACTGGTGGACAAGAAATCTCCAAACCCCATTGATATCCCATCTGCAACTAAGTTAGCAAAACCCAACACCAAGACATCAATGGAAGAAAGGTGACCGCCGGATATGGAAGCTATGAGGGAGAAGCATGTGACTATGGCGTCTAGCCCTGCATACACTATGCTCTTCACCCACTCCCCTCCTCCAATTCCCCTACAATATGATGACTGATCTGCTCTGATATCATCGCCATAATGCTGTTCTTGCAGATGTGAGCTGTTGTTATCTTCTGATGGAGTTATCAGTGGATGATGGGCGGAGTAGTTGTTGCTGTGATGATGATGATGATGATGATCCATCTCATTTAACGATCAGTAAGTAAAACTAAAATATGCTTGTGTTGTGGGAAAATTCTTCTTAAAACGGTAAGTTATAATTTTAGGTAAGAATGGGGTGCGATTGCAGAACATATGAAGCGACGGGGTAAAAGGAGAAAATAAGGTAAGAAGCTGCAAGTGTCACCACGCATGGGCACTTAGACTGACACGTGGTTGGAGAGTTCGCTCTGGAAGGACGTCTAAGTCTTGATTGGGGATGGGGTTTGAATTCATTTTAGAATATCACTGGTGAAACTAATTAAATATTGGTATCAAATTTGTAAATTTTTTTTTTAAGATCATATTGTATGGATAAATAACTATTTACATTTGATGTAAAAGTGACGCATAGTAGTAATTGATGAGTGAATTCCAATCCTTTCAGCATGCTTCATTATAAATATTTATAATAATAATTATGCATGAATTTTAGCAGGTCTTTTTTTTTTTTTTTTTTTGGGTGTTTTACCATGATCGATTTTCGTAAGAGAAATATTCTTGGGGGTAGCTGGAAAACGTCACAGTTCCATGACATGACACAGAAGCAAGTGCAGTAGCAAAAGGTATTAGGACTATTTATAACAGATTTTAATCTGTTACAGTTCTGCTCATTTTTGATAGATCGCAAATAAAATCGACTAGTGTAGAAAAGAAAGTTTTGAAACTCTTCTGTTTATTGTTTTTTATCTTTTGGTAATTATATATGGACTTTATATTGATATTAAGGTATGAAAAACTCTCTCAACCTAATTTTTTTCTTTTTTTGGAACTCTAAACCTCTAATTAAAAAGCCCAATTTCTATTAATTTTCTATTTAATTCATTGAAAAAAAAAAAAGAAAGAAAAACTCTCCGTTGCAGTATTATTCTAAGAGCAGGAGTTTCTTGATACAACCATTGCAAGAACAAAAGTGTACTTTTCGTTGTCGACTTCACCAAACATTTAAAAATAAATAAATAAAAATCTCGATTGCAATTAGAGGTGAAACCGATGCTTCTGCTCCGAGGAAGGTGAAAAGCGAAGAGAGATGAAACTCTGTATACAATTTCGTCACACGTGCCTGCCGCGCAGGTACTCCGTCCTTGAGGTAATTTTTTTTTTTTCCCCAGGCCCCATGGAGTTAAAATACCTACACCCTCTTCTCCAGTCATACCTAAACTCTGCAAGATGCCCTTCTTTTTCCACGTCTTGGTGAACAAGTTGAGAGCCATTCGTTTGTGCCCATGGATAGTTTCATTCGACATCGTAATGGAAGACATAGCTTACAATCATCGGCTTTAATTGTTGGCAAGCCACTCTACCTAACTATCGCCCGGCCCATCAAGAATAGGAAGAGTAGTTTCGAAAAATATGCCTCCTCTGGCCTACACTTAGGCTACTAATAAAGAAAAAACACTGAGTAGTGCTTCTCATAGCATGAGGGATGACAGTCACACATATCCTCCTCCTGTCCGCATATTGAAGTCAATCGAACCGGGAGAAGAGAAAAGCTTGAATCTGCGACTGCCGAAAGCAGGAAGACGTGTTAATAATCAGAGTTCATCTAGTCAGGGGATCCTACTACCCAATAGGGGGAATCCCTATATCGATGCTCACCCTCTTGAAAGTGTTTCAACCCCTTCTCTTTCTTTTTTTTTCGATAGCTTTTAATATTAGTAGAGGAGCATCTCTAATGGTGTCTAGGCCCGCCTAAATCTTTGTTATCTGTCCGAATACCTCTTCTGCCCATGGATTAGCGTGTCCCATGAAATGATACTTTCTACCTGAATTCGCCTTGCTATGTATGTCTCTACATTTAGCATACATATAAACAATTGCATTTAAGATGTGATTATATGAAAAGATCGCGACACCCGTTTAGCCCACATGCTCCTAACATGGCAATCCATGATGTTATGCTTCCCTACCATCTAACAAATTAAAATCGCTACTAACTCCAATTTTGCACATTTTCCATACATAGCAGTTTACAAAACCAAATGAGGGAGAGACATTTTTCCAATGGCAACACCATGGATCGATTTAGCTGCACATACAAACTACTTTCATTATTGTGATGGCAGCAGGATCAATATCATCAGTCTATCATGTTGAACCAGCAATCAAATCCCTCCAACATCGTATCATTCTAAGAACATCCACCCATCATAGCATACCAAGCGGCAAGGCCCTTAGTAGTCATCTTGCTAAACAACCCCTCAGCAAGATCCACACTCTTGCATTTGCGGTACATGTTGATGAGCGAAGGTTGCACCATGATATCAATTCAAACCCAACTGTGACAACATAACAAATGGATCTCCCTCCCTTGTTTAACACAATTATCAAGTAAAACAACCCACGAGAGCACCCACAGTCCCAAATCAATCCTAATGAACCCCACATTTACCTGCACGTCCCAATCACAAGAAAGCAATGAGTGTCCATCTCCCAGAGATTATAGAATTCCAAGAAATAAAATCTCCCATTGACATTTCTAGAAACGTTCCGTGAGAACAGTCAACGCACCCAATTTTGCATACATGCTATCAGGGGACATTACAAATGTAAACATCAGAATCATAGTCAGTCCTAATTAAATTTAAATGCACCTCCAACTACGATTCCACAAAACACTTATCACAAATAGCGTAGGTGAAAACATCAGCTTTTACACTCTCACAGCGCATCCACAAATTGCAAGGGCTTCTTTCTATGTCCTATTATTGGTGAATCCTCTTGCCATTACATTCCATATGAATGCATCATCTGATTCTCATTTTCTCCAACAAAGAGGTGCTCCCAAACACTCAGACATCAACATAACGACAAATGCTGCGAGCAAAAGAGAAACTGCATGTGTGATGACCTTTACTGTGATCTTTCCTTAGCTTCTGCGATCAAATCAATTTGGGAACAGCTAAATTGAGCACAAGATCTGGGATTCAATAGGGTTTGAATCTCTTCTTCATCTTGGGCGTTGATTAGTTCTCTAAGGGTTTTGAATCTGCAGAAGGTCCAAAACTAGTGATGTTCATGTAGTTGTCATGGTTGTCTTGGCGCATGCTCTAAGCATGTGAGGTGTAACATCTAATTCCATTTTACATTTGCCATAAAAATGCATGATATTGTTGTTACATAAAAATATTAACACCAGCTCTTCATCTGCATTTGTCATGCCATTAAGTACAAGTAGACCCAGTAACAAACAAAGTACAAAGATACGCAAAGTAATCAAACCCTCTATGATCAAAATGACATGGTACTACTAAACCAACATATATATATATATATATAGTACAAGTACACCCAATAACACACAAAGTACAAAGATACGCAAAGTAATCAAACCCTCTATGATCAAAATGACATGGTACTACTAAACCAACATATATATATATATATATATATATATATATAGCGAGAGAGGGAGGAGCGGGGACCATAAATGGCTTACATGCTCTTCAATGTGCATGAACTACATCACCAAGGTCCACTTTCAGTGGCACCCTATACCTGCAGAACCAGACCATGAACGAGCCTTTTCTTCTTTTCCAATCTCTGAATATGTAATTGCTGCCTTGTCATGTTGCTTTCAGTTAACCCACCCTAATGTATATAATACCAAAATTAAATAGCACTACCATGTAAGAAACTAACCTTCATTGTTCCATTCAATAAACTTGATAATAGATACTACTCCCAACAAGGAACAAACATAATGACATCTTTATGTTCAGTCAAGACATGCATGCACTGTAAATTATCCATGCCCCACACCTAAAACTAAATGATAAATATAACCTTAATAAAATAAAACACAACATAAATGGAGAAAAAACTCAAGTAGACATAAAATATGTATATACGCACTATCACTAAACTAAATAATAAATAAAAGCTTTGTTCTTGAAGTTTAACTCTTTGAAAAAATGAAGTGTCAAAATAAAATCCAAACTAGAACATTTTTTTTCTCATAATACAACTTGCTGTTAAATATCCTTTAGAAACTAGCGAAAATTAAGCTCATGATTATAAATGAGCAGAAATGCTTGGTGTAATGACCAAGGATTCAAAATTCAAAGCAAAGTCTTGAATTCAAATACTATCTAGTATTACAGTTTATGCTCTATTATAACTAATAGGTAATGACTTTTCATTTGGCACCAACAGTGAAATGAGAAAGGAGTAAGGTTGTGTTTGGTTTATAACTTATATATAATTTTTTAAATCCCCAAAATTATTAAAATGGGGAAAATGTGATTGATTTGTCAAAAACCCAAAAACTGTTTCATAAAATTTACCAAAAAGGAGCTATTTTCAAGAAATGACAAAATGTTGTTTTTCGAGTTTTTTACTTTTTAAATGCATTCTACTTTTCAGACCACAAACCTAAAGCAGCCTAAAGAAAATAGTGATTTCATATCACATTCAGCAACTCATCAAATACCAACATTTTTCAGACATTCCAGGGTCTGCAGAGCAATGGAAGTTTCCTTCAACTGATGATCTACAATGGAACCAAGACTGGCTTCTAAAAAGGGATTGGGCAAGCCGAGGAAAAATAATTTGAAAAAAAAAAAATTATCATCCCTAGAAGCACAGTTATAACACATATTTCCCTGAATCATTGTAAAACATGGGAACTCCATAGAGAAAAAGAAAGCGAGATTTAAATCAACGCAAGCAAGAACAACACTGTGCTTTATCAAGATCTATCAACCTACACAAAAGTTTTAGAGAAACTGACAAACCATCCCTACTTTAATGGTTTAAAAGTTAGAAATGTGAAGATTTAGAATGTCTCTAAATAAACCATTTTCACCCACATATTCAAGCCAGTTCTTCCAGAACAAATCAATAATACAAATCAAGTTCAACAGTTGAGAAATATAATTAATTGCTAATATAAAAAATATATATATTTTTTACTTCCAATACGCTTGACAGGGCTCAATATTAATATAAAGTACATATAGATCCCTACATCTAAGAAGTGACAACTAAATGAAGGAATCTCATAGAAACACTTACTTAATAGGAACTTAAGAAAAATAACCAAAGTTTTGAAGCAAATAGCTTGAAGGTTTGATTGCCAAATTGTTCAAATCGTTCAAAAAGAAACCTTCACTTCTGTGTCACATCTACGAAGCTGCACATAATTGACAACCAAAGAATAATTTTTAGAACTAAAATAGTCCAACAACCACCTAGAAAGAGAAAGACAATTAGCACATCCAAGATCATAGAAAAGGAATTTTCTATTAGGTTCAAATTTGCATAGGTTTAATGCATCATTTTGCCTGTGTTTTGCATAGGTTTTGTTTTGTTTTTTTTTTTTTTTTTTTTTTTGCATATTTAGTTTTGATTATGCACGATAAATGATTTAGGATCGTTTCTAGGAATGTACAAGACCCAAAAACCCTACCAAAACTGACCAATTTGGGTCAGGTTTAAAAAGGAAAGGATGGGTTGGTTGGGTCCCTCAAAGAAGCTAGGTCTCAAGTCCTAACCAAAAAGGTCAGGTTTCACCCAACTTAGCACGACATACAGCACCCAACCCAGCATGACAGACAAACGCACACTTCCTTATTTAAATCCTAACTTAACAAAACATAATAATTATTAAAACATTTAATTATACCTTTCTTATTATATCATATTAGCATAAATATGTGTGTAAGCATATTATATATATATATTTTTAAAAGAACAGAAATTTCACTAAGATAATTTAAGAGCAAACAAGGGACATCCGCCTGCCAAGAAACCACCTACTAAACAAAAAAGAAAAAAAAAATTCCACCCCATTCACCCACCCCATGGACCCCTACAACACATTTCCCCACCCCCTAAGCCAATCTAAAATAGGATAACCCAAAGATCAAAAACAATTACTAATCCAAAAAGACACTAGAGATTGAGTATATTACAAGGATTAAAATTTAGCACAATATATCATATAATTGGTTATGGGAACTAATTATTCATATTAACCTTTATTTTACAAATCTTCACCATTATAACAATTTTTTTTTTTGAAAGAAAACATAATTCACCATTATAACATTAAAGTCTATCAATTGAAAATAATTGTCTTTACTATTATTAGATCAAATTAGAATGTAGTCTATTTAGACTAATTTTTATAAGAATAAATTATTTTAGCATATATCTTACCCACCTTTTATTATTTTATTACAAGTCTCAATATACCTATATGTTGGTTTTATACATTTTTAAGCCAGTTTTTACAAACAAATATTATTAATTCATTTGTTTCACAATTTTTTTTTTTTTACAAATTTTAACAATACATAATACCCAAATTTTATTTTATATATCGAATTTAATTAATATCATAATAGTTACTTGACAGATTATGTTAATGCAAGTACAAGCTATTTTTTTCAACAAAAATAAGCTAATTTTAACGTGTTACATTTATATTATGTAAATAATTTATATTTGCAATACCCAACTTTAATTACATTATGCTATAAGAAACGATAAACTTTAATTACATTATCGTGACATTATTTAAAACTAATCCATGTTATAGGTCCAAACCTGTCAAAAATGTCATAGTTTTGGGAGAGATTGAATGAATGTCATTATTGACTAATATTTTATAAGACTTAAGAGTATTTTTTAATACATCTTATACCCAACTTTGAATTATTTTATAGCCACATTACTACTTAAATTATAACTTAGATTATATAAATACTACCATAGACTACTTTTTTATAAGAATATAAGACTGTTAATATGAAAGCTATACTCAACTTTGATTATTTTATGGTCATATTACAACTTATGTCAAGTGATTTGAATAGAATTCAACGCTCATTGAATAGGAGTTGGAAGAGAAGAAAGAAAACCTTTTAACTCATAATAAGACAAGTTGCAAGTATTTGAAGAGCTAAGGAACTTAGAAAACTATAAATTAGGATTGTGAATTTGGTTTATATAGGAGGAGCATTCTCCCAGTTTTGTCATTTAATTATTCTAGTAATATAGGACTAAAAGGTAGGGAGAAAATCTCTACTTCTCCACTTCTTCAAAAGTATGTTTGTTTTGGAGAGGGAGGAGTTAGAAGTCCTTCTAACCTTTAGTTCCGCGTTGCTTGGGTGGAAAAGGTGGAGAGATTGTCTTCCTATGTAAACTGGTTCACTCTCTTTACTTAATTCAACTTAAAGAGGAACCTCATATTTTAACAAAAGGCTTTCAAAGGAGAGTTAATACATACTTGCATTGAAACTTTCATAAAATCATTATATTATCTGATTTTTATTTGATACTTTCATTTAAAAGAAAAAAAAAAGTTGATAGGTCCAACCTAACTAACCCAACTTGGCATTAGGTTGCGTAGGTGACACCCTACAAAAAGGGGAGGTTTGTTGGCATCTAGTCCAATCTAATGCTACCCAACCTAATCAAGTCAAGTAGCAACTACACCCTAATCGTTTAAGGGAATTTCATGGTTTTATGGTGGATTTTGGGACTTTTAGTAGTTATTTGGTTGTTTGTTTTGTTTCTCGTGTTTAGCCTAGCATTTATGCTTTTGTCTTGTTTTTGTAGGTTAATAAAGTTGCAAGCAAGAGGGCTCAATTGCAAATAAATATGAGATGACAAATGGGAGCCAACATTTATAAGATTGGGCAAGCAAAAGGGCACCACGACGCAAGGACATGAATGATGTCAGGAAGAATAGAATCAAATTGCCGCCATAGTTGTTGCAATACCACCACGTACAATGTCGGTTTGTTAAGCTGCACCGTTGTGTGATCCTCGTTTCTATTTTATAATTCTCCCTATATTTGAGGGGCACTTTTGCATTTTCATAGTAATCTTTAAATGGAGTATTCAAATATAATTTTAGGCTGACCTTATATTTTATCTTGGGGAGTTTAGATATAGATCTAGAGTTAGGGAGAGAAGGGAAGAATTGAAAATTTGGAGATCAAAGAAGTAAAGTGAAGGATCAAGATGGAGATCTCTACAATTCTATAGAGCTACTAAGCATCTCTCATTCTTTACATTTTTTATTCTTGCATTAAAGTTTGAATTTGAGCTCTGCAAAGAAAGTTTATTTTGAATTGTGGTCTTCAATGTATCCTTGCATTATGCGCTAAATTCTAGACTAGGGATGAGTAGCATGTTGGATCAAGGTATGAATTGTTATTTGACATTAATTTTTTTTTAAGAAACGATATATATATAGTATTAAATGAGGAAGAGAAGTCCAAAAACACCGAAAGCGATTACAAAAAGTGTACAAAATAGCGGGCCATCGTAGCATCTATTCCCCAAAAGTATATCTCAATCCTAACTTAGAAGAAGAAACCCAAGAAGCAAACATAAAAACTGATCTATCCAAAATGCAATTTACAATTACCCTTTCTTGCTAGAAAATACAACTATTTCTGGCCTCCCAAGCAACCGCCCAGATTGCAAAATGAATTAAAAACCAATATTTCTTCAAATTCGCAAGCGTGAGTGGAGGACAAGATATCCTACTAGTACTATCCATGAATCTAGCTACTGCGGGGAGTTTGTGCTATCGTAAAGCCCAAACCTCTTTCAAAACCTAGCAGTTCCAGAAAATGTGTCGAGCATCATCCTCCGCACATTATTCATGGTATGATTGTCATCCAATTTAGCTACTGAGGGGAGGTTGTGCCGTCGAAAAGCCCAAACCTCTTTCAAAACTTGGCACACCCAGAAAACGTGTGGAGCATCATCCTCTGCACATTATTGACGGTATGATTATCATCCAATTTAATTGATGTTTTTTTTTTTTTCATTAGCAATTGATGTTTGTGTTTAAAGCTTAAATGACTCTAGCAAGATTAATTGCCATTCCTAAGACCTTAAATTGGAGTTTCTATGAATCAAGAGGTGACACACTCCATATATATGATTAAATACAAAACCTCAATGGAAATAGGATAGATATCATGGTTATTAAAATTATGATCGTGGCTATTAAAATTGTTAAGTTGCACACCTTTCTACTCATGTGTTTAACCCACAAAAGTCGCAAAAATCAAGAATTGAGTCATGTGACTTTTGCCGAGTTGTGCCATGTGACTCTTGCCAAGTTGGCTGCACCACACATAATTTACATTTACTTTTGTTTTTCTTTCTTTCTTCTTTTTCTTTTTTCTTTATTAGCTTTTCTTTTGTAAATTAATATGCACCTTTTTTATTTGAAAAGAAACAGTTTGTGATTTGTATAATTGATATATCCAATGCAAATACACAAAATTGCATCTTTTTCTTTTCTATTTTCCTTTCTTTCTTCACAACCTGTCAACTGCTTTCTTTAAAAAAATAAGAAAATAAAAAAAATAAAAGAAGCCTCTAGGATCCATGGAAGTTGAAAAAAAAAGACAAAGAAAAAAAAATTAGAAAGATTTGTTCTTCCTCTTAAGCCCTTCTACTTCTATGCCTTTGAGATTTATTAGATTATTCACTAAGAAGTTGTTTTGGGAGTTCTAAAATTAATTATGAATCATTATATATACAAAGGTGATTTCAAAAGTTTGTTTCTATGTGTTATTTGAAAAATCCAAAAAAAAAAAAAAAACCTACACTTTGCAATTTGATTTAAATCTTATTCTCATTGACTTTATAATTCATGTAGAGTTAACAACTTTGATAGAGATATACTTATAAACATAAGGTGATCATGAGGAATGCCTAGTGTTTAATGACCTTTTGATAGTCCAAACGACCATTGAGAAATAGGGGTTTGCAATTATATGAGGATAATTTGATATACCTCAAGAAAAAATATTGATGACCTTAGGATGCATTCCATCATCAATTAGAGTTATCAAACCCACAACAATGGATAATTGATGTTCACCATATAACATGTAAAATCAAGTCCCTAGTACCTTACAATTCTCTGATCTAGTGTTACTCACTTACACTTCTTGTGTTTTCTTTTAATTTATTAGTTAGTGGGAAATAGCAACAATTTCCATTGTCAACTCTATATCTCAATCTAAACAATTTTGGTGGATATTGGGCAAATCATTGTGGAAACAACACTCTACTCTCATTTTATTATGTGATTGCAACTGTTGCACTTGTGGAATTTAAAACTTGTTAAATCAACTTATGAAGAAACAAGCTCAGGAAGAAAAAATTGTTTCATGGAAGAATAACTAACTAAATCCCAAATTTTCCAAGTCACCAATCAGATGGTGCTTGTGAGGTTCATTAGAAATGCTATAGATTCTTTGGCAAAGGCAGAAAGTGCCTAATCTAAGACATGTCTCACAATGATCTAAATAAATAATAAACGAAAACAAAACTCTTTAGTACTAATAAACACAATTACTCAGAAACAAAATCAAGCTGCCATCAACAGCTCCAGTATAGACAAAATAAAAATAATAATAAAGCAAATTACAGGCCCCAAAATGTATAAGGCAGCTCATGCTATGGATGCTTAAAATTGATTGCTCAACTCACATTTAAAGAATCTTTCTTTCATCTAGGCTCACACATTGTATGTCTTTGGATCCACCAGTTAGGAAGAGTGACCCAAAAACACCATATGGTAACAACAGAGGTAGAGGAAGATCCAACATAATATGGATAAAGATACACACGTCTATTTTCTATAATGAAAAAACACAACTCTATGCTTTTAAGATACAAGATATAACTTTTGGTATTGGTAATTTTTTAATATAAAAATCTGCAAAATAAGTTCAATTTCATTGAACGTGCACGATGCAATGAATCAACTTCCACAACCTTTATACAATATATGTCCTTGAGCACAATATTTTTGGCAATGACATCAACCAAATGTTCTCTGTGCAAAGTGTGTGATTCAAAGAATTCTGAGAAAATAACTAACTGAGCCACAGAAGAAAATACATACCTTTCTTTCAAGAAACTAATACAAGTTAAAATTCTATCAGTGGCCTTGCATGTCAAGCATCTCATCCAGGCCTTTCAGCCTCTCAAGTCCTTCACTGATTAAAAAACGTATCCTCTGCTTATCATTGCAATCCTTGTTCTTCTCCATCTCTCTACGAATTTCATGTCTCAACTCAACTGTAAAGACCATTTAGTAGAGGCAATGGTATCAATTCAGCCAGTTTGTATTTTAATATTGTGAACAAGTTCATTCGTATAAAACCCTTTAAATAACTTCCTGCTATAGATTATAATTGTTCACATGATTGTATGGTTATATACGTAACGAGCAGTTAACCATATTGGGTAGTGAAGAACAAGTGCCCTCAAGTAGTTACTTATAATAAGTAAGAGAAACGTTAATGTTTATATGATTCACCTCTAGCATGACTAGGAGCACGGCGAGAAATCCTCAGAGCTTGTCTATAAAGCTTCAAAACCCGAGATCTTAGTATAAAGGCTTGAAAGTCCAAAGATACAACCATAATCAATTATTCTATTCCAAAATAACCTCTCTTCACCTGACCACAACAAAAAATTTTCAAACATGTATAAGAAAAACGTTTGTTTAAAAACTCTCAAAAAAAAAAAAAAACCAAGTGATAAAGCAATAAGCAAACTATTTCAAATGAAAGAAACTCTATTCCACGACATAACAGATTTGTTGCGGAACCGTACGGAAGAATCGCCAACTGACCGGAAACGCCAATTTCTCAGGATCGCCAGCTTGTCCAATCCAACTTCTGCGATCGTCGATTGCAGGTACTCGTTGGCAATGCCGTAGACGCAAAACGTGTGTCCCACAGCCGACGAACTCAGTCGGAAAAGTTCCCCCGACGCAGGAGACGACGAAGAAGGGAGAGAAATAACACGGAGGAGGTAGTAATTGTTCTCCGCGTTTTGAGGAATTAGGGTTTCAGGCGACGTTGGGGGTTTGATGGCCGGAGGTTTGGGAAAAGTTACACACACACACACACAAAAAAAAAAAAAAGAGGTGGGTTGGTTGAAGAGATTCAGACTAGTGTCAGTGCAGATCGGCGGTCGGAGACGAACACAGAGATGGATACTATGCTATACGATACTATACACTCTTCTCTTTACGGTAACACCAACCCATACTAAAAAAAAAAAAAACAAAAAAAGACCCATTTAGGCCTTATTACCATATTATATCCTATTTTAGTAGGTAAGCAATCCTATATCCCTTTCTAAGCTAGTCTTTGCCAGCTCGGTGCCATATGATGTCATGTCATTGTCCCACTAGAGGGTGTAGGAAAGTAGAATAATATCGCTCATTTAATGAGCAGTATCTTAAAATTTTGAAAGTTTAATACTGTTGCCTGCTCAATGAGCGATATTTAAAAATTTCAAATTTTTTGGTGTCGCTCATTCAATGGGCGGCAAGCTTTTTATAATTATCATCCTGTCGCCTTTTCAACAGGCACGCGACAGCTTCATCTTCTGCACTCAAACCTTACCGCTCAAACCGTCACCAGTTGCTCAAACCGCCACCCCTCTCCACACCGGTGATTCACAGCACTCAAACCTATCAAACTGTCACCCTTCTCCACGTCAGCGGTGATTCACAACACTCAAACGCCTCAAACTGGCACCCTTCCTCCACACGGTCACCAACTGCTCAAACCCCTCAAATTGTCACCTCTCTTCACACCTGCTCAAACCCCTCAAACCGTCACCCTTCTCTTTACACCGTCTTCTTCATCCACAATGCTTAAACCCCTCAGTGCTCAAACGTCCGAAATCCCCTTCACTGCTCAAACCGTCTTCTTCATCCTCTGTGACGCACTCACCATCCGAAAGCCATCTTCTTCATCGTCTTTGTCATGCACTCACTGCTCACTGTCACGCACTCACTTCAAGTTTGAAAACAATCTTCTTCTCTTCCTTAATTTCTCTTCTTTGTTTGCTTTTCATTTATAAATATCAACCTAATGAAAAAAGTGTTGCCCTATGAAGAATTCTTCTATTAAAATTTCGCCAAGAATTTTGGGAAACAGAAAGCATACTGTAATAATTTTCTAGTGATTCTCATTGCTCCTTTTTCTAGCACGTCGTCAAAAAGCTTCTAATTCAACGTTGTTTTAAGCTCTTGCAAAAGTAAAGGTTTTTCTTACGGATTCCGAAGGATTTGACTATAATCATTGACCTAAGTTTGACCAGCAGAATTGTGTAGATGTTTCTCTTATTTCCAAATGCTCCATAGACTGCCTTGTTAGTTACTTATTTATTTACATGGTTGTAACTCATAGAATCAGTTCTTGTTTTATTTAAAACTTTGCAAGGGTATTTTTGCTGAGTATGAGAGCAAAAGTTATGAGAAGCTAATCTCATCCATTTAAGATCATCTGAGTAAAGCAGTGCAAGCAGTCCTTGAAATCCTTCCTGGGGAAAATCTACAAGAGGTAGAAGTAGGAAACAGGTGGCATTACTAAGTTAGGGGAAGGGTAAAATATTGAAGAAATAACTTCTTTTGATTTGATTTTCTTCCAATGAAGGAAAAATTCGTCTCTACATCTTAATATTCATGAAGAACAAAATCCTTGTATCTCTATCTTAGGAATCTTTGTCAAGCTTAGTTGGTGCTTATGAATGATTCACCTATTGTTCAAGGTCATATTCATTTTCTTCCCCACTTTATCTTGCCTTCCACCTGTTTTAGGCAATTCCTTATACTCAGGAACTTCATATTGATAGGTTTATCTTGTTGGATTAAAAATGAAAGGTTTATACAAAAATAATTAGGACATACTAAACATGAATAAGTAATTTACCATATAGTTGTATTTAAAAAAAAAGACATTATATTGGTATAAAATGATGAATTCTTGTTAGTGATTATCATAACTAGTGAGTGAGGCTTAAAAGAAGGTGAAACTTTAGTCTTGAAAGTGTCGTGAAAGGGAGTAGAGATTTTTGAGCTTGTATGAGTGACATAGTTAAGTTTGATAGTGTACATGTGAATGCATTTTATCATTTGTTTGGTGCTTGAGTTCATTTTTTTCTTATGTAGAAATGAAAGTTTTTCTTTTCCTTTTTTGATTGGATATAATAGAGAAAATTTGGAAATCAATGAAGAAATTAAAATAAGTTGGAATATTGGTGAGTTTAGTATCGGTGTTTGAGCGACCGTGGTAATTACGTGAAAACCCAAAAAATGAACAACGTGCACCAGTTTGTCCGCCGCGGTAATTGCATAGTAACCGCGGTAAAGCTATAGTGATCACAGTAATACTACAGTGACCGCGGGAATATGACGATTTCTATATAAACGAAAAGTGCGCAGGAAACCCTAGATGTGAGACTTTTCCACCGCAAGTCATTGATTTCTCTCTAAAGCTTTCACCAAACTTTCTAATCTCATTTTTTAAGTTTTCTTTTGAGTTCTAAGGGTGGTTTGAGCTCCTTCAAGCCATTCTCTACCATTATCAAGCTTAGATCTGCCAAGAGCAACATCAACAAGGGTGGATTCGAGTTGAGGCACGCTTGGAAAAGGTCTTGTGCTAAGGTAAATCTCGAAACCCTCTTGAGATCTTGTTTTCTTAGCTTTTTAAAAACATTTTCCTCAAATGTGAACTGTTTTTCCTTGAGTTAATGAGTGTCTTAAACTTAATGAGCAAGCCTTGAAGTGATAAGCACATGTCGCTGACTCCAGCGACCGCGGCAATCGCATTGCCGCAGTAATGCGACGTGTCCTTGTTTCGATTTTGGGTACATTTTGGAACACATGCGCCAAGAACACAAACCTTAGGATTTTGGTTATGCCATGAATGCCTTAGACTCACATATTCTCATTGTTTAAAAATCCTATAGATTGATAATCTGAGGCGTGCGCAACGAGGAGCAAAGCGCAAGATTGAAAAGTACAAAGAGGGTGTGATTTTCTTATTCCCTAGCCTTATCCAAATTTTGAATGCATAACATGATGATTGGATTGCTTAGAATGTGTTTAGAAGCATGCTAGGACTCGCTTGATTGATTTTGTTTGGAATTGACTAGGTGTATACCCATGATGCATGGCTACTTGCGTTATACATACTTAGATAGAGATTTCTATGAGTTGATCTCCATGAATGGCTGAACACATCAATTTTGTTTTACTTTGAATGTTACATTGATGATCACATATGCTTGGAATGACATGTGTGACCAAAGAAGATTAAATTAAGATTTAACAACTCCACGTACTGGCACAGTGATTAGCCTTAGGGTTTCATCGTGGGTGTCCCCACCAGAGCTGACTACGACAGCTGATTGTGTCTTTGGACAGAGAGTCATTGTGGACTTACATCCTTAGATTGTGGCCCCGAAGTTAACTGGCCCTTGGGCGTCACCCCCAGATTCGCTCCCGACCACACAGGGGATTCCGAGGGTTATGGACTCTTTCGGTCTTAGATGATGACAAAACAAGTCATTGTGTGAAACGCCTAATGTAATGAAAGTGATTGCATGTTTTGTGTTCAGGTTTGTATAATGCTAGTGATGTGTAGGGATGATCCACTGAGCTCTCGAACTCACCCCATTATTTTATTACACGTGATCATTGATACTGTAGGAGTGGGCCAGCTTACGAGCCGTCAGTTTGGGTTGAGACCTCGCTGGGAAGTTGTAGTAGCTTTCTTTTTGATTTACTGTTGTATTCTCTTTTTTGGTTGTAAATAATTTGGACGGGGCATGTGCCCTCTTTCATCTTCAAGCTGTTTCACTTGTAACTAAATATTTTGAGACTCAGGCCTATTGGGTCATGTTGTATCTTCATTTGATGCTTTAAAAACAAGTTTGAAGTTTTATTCCGCTACATGCTCTATTATGAATTTCATGTTTGCTGAAAAAAAGAAAATGGAACGAGTATTTTGACGATCATTGTGCATTTTAAATTTTAATTTCATAAATTGTATAGAAGAAAGGTTTTGAAACGTGAGGTTGAATGAAAAAGAGGTATGAACCACGTGGCCTCCGGCTCTCGGCGAACTACCAGATGCCTGACGTCTCCCGCCGAACGAACGGGCCCGCGTCGTCTCTGCTCGTGGCCCCGCGATGGATCGTCACAACAGAAACAGAGATAGAGAACAAGAGTCAGGGTGTTACATAAGTATAATGTATCGTCATCCAATTATTTTAGGAAACAGTGCATGGTATTTCAAGCCCTTGCCAATTTTCAATGATTATAGTGTAGCATTTATGTGACACATTATGTCACAGTGTCCCAGTACTAATGCTGTGGAGTTGTATTTGACCATTCAACCTTTTTCAGCGACTGAAATTCGTAGGCCACAGTTACTGTTACATAATGATCGTAGTCCACCAACATATCAAAATGAATATGAGGCCAATGCAAATTTACATGGTGATATGAGGGATGAAATGGCTAGTAACAATGTTATTCCTGATATTCTCATTCAATCTCAACCATTTGATGATGGCCATGACATAGATAGGGAAGAGAAAGTACATGCAAACAAGGAAGATAACATCGTTGTAAATGAGACAGTGGTGCAAGTTAATGATCCTTTGTTAGATCCGCCTGGCTCATTTGATGATATTATTGATGATGATGCACCTAATATTGAAACAGCTACAAGAGTGGAAACTCTGCCTGAATATGAAGTACCGACGCCTATGTACTATAACATAAACTATGATGCATTTAATGAAACTGCGATGGAACATTTGGTGTGAAGTGGGGCAACTACTAACTACAGTGGTGATTTGCGTATTGGGCTGAGGTTCGGCACTAAGAAAGATTTTACAAAACACTGTGAAACATTATTGTGTTGAGCACCATCATGAATTTACTATTATTGACTCCGATAAGAAGTCTCGAGCTGTGCATTGTAAACAAGCAGGTGATGGGTGTGATTAGCGGTTACTGCATGTAAACGAAAATCACGCGATCTTTTTGAAGTTAGGAAGTATCATGCTACCCACTCTTGTGTGTACGAAGGATTGTCATAAGATCATTCACAGCTTGATGTAAACTTAATATGTGTATGTAATACCTCAGAATTTTATAAATTATTGCAAAGATTTCAATTAAATTTTGGGTGCAAATTGTGGGTTAGTACATGAAAAATAAAATATATTAGAGATATAGAAAAAAAAATTAAACTAATAAAACCTTAATTTGATAATTAAATAAAAATTAAGGTTTAGTAGAATTAATTATGAAATTTAAAGAATTACTTAAGAAATAAATAGAAATAAAGTATTTACACATATTGACTAATATGTGAATGAATAAGGTGTGTATTAGCATAATAAATGTTAATGTTACATATTATGGGAATATGAACATAAAGAATTTGTATAATTAAATAAAAATGTAGTCTACATGTATTTATTAAAAATAAATAAAGCACTATTAGTGTATAGTTACAGAAATTATTATCTAAAAATGAAATATGAAATAAATAAAAATACATGAAAATGGAAAAAATAGATTATTTAATTATTGGCATTAAAAATATTAAGAAAATAGAAAATATCAAATAAATGCAATATTAAATAATTAGAAAGAGAAAAATATTAGCAAATCATCAAAATAGAAAGGGATACACAAGAAAATCAAGTTTATATCATTTAGGAAGTGTCTAATTGACAAAATTTCGGATAATTGCAACTTAAAAAACCAATTTGGTAATTAGAAACTGCATCTAACGGTTCAAAACGAATCTATAAAATCCAACGAATGAGATTGAAGTCCAAAATGGCACCCAGGAGCACCGACTCACCAAGATTGAACGGCTTACGATCGATCATCCCAATCCAATGGCCCAAATCGAAGTCGGATTCAGAGATCGCGAACACACCGCAATCGAGGAGCATCCAACAGCCAGGATCTGTGCTTTCGTTCTGATGATCATCGGATGCTGCACTCGAGGAAGATCGGAGGGATCAGATTCGATTCGTTTTCGGTCGATCGCGAACGGTGCTGCGCTCGATGCACATCCGACGGTCCAGAAAGACGCGTTCCGATCAATCGCGAACCGAACGCCGCGCTCAAGGAATATCCAAGCGTCCAGATCGAATCCTGCCGATTTCGTGATCTGGTTGATGCGCTCGAGAATGATCTAATGCCTAAGATCGAACTCGCCTGATCCAACGGCCGAAGATCCATTCGCAAAAACGAATTCGTGATTTGTTGATGTGATCGAGGAAGATCCAACGGTTGCGATTAAGCTGCTCTGATAAATAAACGAAAATCCGAAATTAAATCTGAAAAAAAATCAGAAGAAGTCCAAAAAAATCTCAAAAAATTTCTATAAACTTGGTTTTCCAATTCCAAACCAACTTGCTAATTTCCTATGCTTGGGGGGCACGGAAATTTAAATTTTTGCAAGTTTTCCACCAAAAAACTTACCATTTTACACTAGTTTGAAGTCTATATAAAGGACCCCTATGCTCACAATTCATCTCATCCCAATTCAAGAGCATACTAGTCCCTCTTGAATCTCTCTAGCCTTCTTCTTGGCAATCCCCTTAGTTCTTGAG
>JAJIYU010001509.1:0-35314 GCA_030144865.1 Tinospora cordifolia | reverse complement strand
AATCCCTTCACGATCTTGAACAGGTTAGCTAGCACATTTTATATGCAGTGTTATATGCAAAGTTAACCACATAACTTTTTATTTAAAATAAATTATTTTAGCTTATTTTAGGGATCATGGTAAGCAAGTATTTGGTTGCCATCTCGAATCACTTTTACCTCTATACTTCACCAAGTCTTTAACATCTACATTCCCTTGACATATATCATCATATTAGAGTTGTCCAGCCTTTTGCTCTCCTTACGGGCATTTACTACTTGTTTACATCGCTTAGAAGTGTAGTCTTTTCTCCCTTACCATATGAAAAGGGTTAGGAATATTTCTACTGTATTCACCTAGTTTGTGTTTGAAATTACGTCAACTAAAAAAATGCTAGTTGAATTGTACTAAATCTTCCAACTGAAACTTGAAAAATGTGGAATGTTTACACCTTTGGTTCATGTCTAATCCCTCAACAGTTATCCACATCATTGCTAGATGGTCTTCAACACTGAGTGGCTTACCTATTTTCTTTTGTAATCTTCTTGTTCTTAACTCTTTCTCCTAAACTAGTAGTTGGTTGTTGCTAGAACTATGATACTTGATGCTGGTTCTTGTTCAGGTACTTGAATGTTTCCTGTGTTAATATGTTTTGTTGATAGGTTTTTCAGTATCTGTGGTTAATGTTAGACCTATTCTTTGAATGATTAGTGGTTTATCTATGTCAAGTGGTCATTGTTGTGTCCATCTTATTGGAACGAATTTTCAACTCAACTCAATGAAGTTGTTTTTTCCTCTCCCAACCACATAGACTCACACTTCATTTATTCTATGCTAGGTGTCAGCTACCAATTGCATCCTTAGTCTTTTATCTTGGCATAGGCCAGTCATATGTAAAGGTCTGCAAATACTCCCAGCACAAGCATAGATTATTAAAGCAAATATGTTAACTAAATTAATTCTTATCTTCTATATTATATAAGACCAAGACATTAGGATATGTTGTAATGATCCCTTCAAATATCCATAAAATATATATAAGTTTTGATATTAATGTCATGAAGCCAGTGCAATGAGTAGTAGGTGTGTGTACATAAAATGACAAATAATGACTATTGTTTATTAGGCCTTATCTTTGTTAATTTTGAAGCCTCTAATAATTGTTGAAACTTATCTAACATTTTGTGAAAGGGATATATTGATATCTTGTCCACCATGGTTTTCTCCTCCTCTTGTTTTATTGAGTAAATTTGGCCATTGTTCTGGATTTTTGTTTAGTTAGATTTGTTTGATTTGACCGTATTCTTATAAATACTTGGTCTAATAATTCTTTTCCCCCATTTGAATTCTTGTACATATTTTTGCTTGGAAAAATATTGAAGGAAGAAGACTAATTATGAATCTCCTAAAAATGATTTTGTTCTGTGTTAGGGCTTGCTACAGTGTCCTGAGATTTATTATGGAAAGTGGGGCAAAGGGATGCGAGGTCTGTTTTAACACTGTTTCTTGCACTCTGTATTCTATAATTCTATGGTTCAAAATTTACAATATGTGGCCACATGCAGGTAATTGTGAGTGGAAAGCTTCTGGCACAGTGTGCAAAGTCAATGAAGTTTAAGGATGGATACATAATATCCTCAGGCCAACCACTTAATGACTATATAGATTCAGCTGAGGCACGTTCTGCTCAAACAGGTCTGCTTCTTAATTTATTGGTCTCTAGATAATCTTTTAATTTATATCTTTCCATTGGTTGTTGGATTGACAGGTTAGCCATACTGTCAGATGATAATGATGGAATTTTTCCATATGAACTGTGTACGGTAACATGCTCTATTTTCAAGTTTTGTTGGTCTTCTAAATTGAGCCGTATGAACGCCCTTCTGCTGTGATTTGAACACTTTTAATGGGAATAGCCTCCCTGCTTGATTTTAAGGTGATAGATGTTCTTGAACCATGGGTGGCTTCCTTCTCCCTCGCCACCCTCTTTTTCTTTTCTTTTCTTTCTTTTTTTTTAAAGGTTTTTAGCTCAACTTGTGTTCATTCTTTTTCATTATAAAAAGGGTCATCTGATCGGCACAAAAATCATATAATGCAGCATTATTAGATTGATTTAAAACTTTTATTTGATAATTTAGTGTATTAAGAAAGTGTTTGATTAGAGTTGATTTTATAGAATAATTGTGAAGGATGAAATCTTGAATAAATCTTGAATAATTTTCTGGAGGCAATGGACCTTCGTCTACCACAGCTGAGCTATTGCAATCTTCAATATAGAGGGAAATCTTCAATATAGCTGCAAAGCATGCCTCAACAAAAAAAACTACCATACAACAACTCCAAAAGAACCTAAAATTTATGATCTTTAAGATTCCTAATCCAGCATGTTTCTTGCATCTTTTTCTCTAAAATGCTAGCAAACAGCCGAGGAATGAGTTTAATATGTGCGTTTTATTTCATAAAAATGATAGAACCACATGGTTTTCCCCTTTGAGAAAAAAATAGTGAGTCTTATTAAAAATAACTTAGTGAGTAATAACCTGCATTATTCATATTTATATGGTCTCTAGATGCAGTTGATTATTGCCATACGAAGGGTGTCTACCATAGAGACCTGAAAGTCTATCAGTATGACCAAATTATGATTTCTGATCATATTATGCTGTCCAAGTCTCTGATTCTGTTCTTTTCTTTTTCCCCCTCAATAATGTAGCCTGGAAATCTTCTTCTTGATTCCAAAGAAAAACTTAAGATTTCTAACTTTGGCTGAGTGCTTTGGCGCAACAAGTAGGCTTGAATTTTTGTATCATTCCTTTTTTTGTTTTTTGTTTTTTTTGTCAGTTTCTGAGTTTGTGAGTTTGTGCTTTGATTGTCGGTGTGAACTTATAACTATCTTCAGGGGGTTGGACTTCTTCACACAACATGTGGAACCGCAAAATATGTTGCTCCGGAGGTATCATGTCTTAATAAAGTAGAATTAACTTGACATGCTTGTAGAATTGCATCTTATCTAATAATTTGGATAATGAAGATAGTCAATTTGTTGTCTCTTTTGTTGCCTTGTAGAAATGGATGTATTTGATTTAGCTCTCTTGATTGCAATGCCATGGATAATGATTATGAGATTTTACCAAGTTCTTTTCGACATGTTCAACTCTTAGTGAGGCAAATGAAAATGAACTTGCTTGATACAAAGTTCCTTATATTGGTAATATCCACAAAACAAGTGCTAGAGGTTTTGAAACTAGTGTGACTGTTGTAGGGTGTAAGTTTGAAACTGAAACATAGGATTGTACTCTCAGTTAGTTGAATTGATTTATGTGAATTGATTTATAGATTTAACAAATATTGATAAACTTTGTAGGTGAATGACTTGGTTGGCATATCAGATAGGGCATATCAGACAAGGGTGATACTTTCAAGTTTTCGCATATACAAACAAAGGAAAATAGTACATATTTTGTACAATTGTGTTCATTCAGTTGTCTTGCTTTTTGCTCTCCTTATAGGACTTTTTGAAGGAGTTACAATATCAGCAATAATAAACCTACAAACTTATCAGTGTTTTCAAGCTCCGTATTTGAATCCAATATATTTTATTTTATAGATTTAATTGCATCACAAGGAATATTTGTTATGCAATATTTATCTAATTGGTATATTTTAAAATGTTACAAAATAATAATTAATTTTACAAAAAAAAAAAATATGGTGGCTTGTTATGTTTGTGGCAGCTTTGACTTGTCACAAATAACTGTGGCAATATAAGAGCTATAACAAATAATTTTTTTGGCGGGATAAAGCTGTCACAAAAATTGTCACAAATACTTTTTGGCAGGATAGTTTGTCACAAAAGTATTTGTGATAGCTCTTTTTGTGGCACATTCTAAGCTGTCACAAAAAAGTTTTTGTGACAACAAATAAGCTTTTGTGGCATTTTAATAGTTACCACAAAAAATGTATTTTCTTATAGTGGGATAAAAACCAACAAGCATCACCCTAAAAACTGCCCCCTTAAGCCAATAAAAAATTTACCACAGTCATGTTGAAGAACGACCTCTATTTATGTACTTGTTTTTTAGCTGATATTCTATTGTGAACGTCCCACCTATCTCACCCAAAGCCTGTTGTTTTCCATCAAACTAGAGCCTAAACCAATCCAAAAGCAAAGGAAAAATGTTCCAAAGGAAAACCTAGAAGTTGATCTATAAGGTTTGTTCAAACAACATGTTATTCGAGCTATTAAATGCATGAAAATAGCAGAAAGGTGTACTTTCTAATTATTGCTCTCTAATTTTAGAATATTTATGTGTATTAGAGTATAAAAAGATAAGATTCGACCATAGGTAGCCCTCAGATCTAATCACGCATGCAAGGGTACGAAAGATATGCATGCATACAAGGAATAATGATTGCATGTATTTGGTGAAAAATGGCCATATTTGGAAGTGACGCGCCATTTCATGCATATTTATTCGTCAAAACCAGTGCGGTTGCTCACTGAAAATTGAGTTTAAAAGATATTTAAAAATTTTGGTTAAGGTTTAAGTATTAAGCAACACAAAGCAATAAATGAAATGCATAAACTTAAGAATTGGCTACAAATTCATGCAATGTATGCATGCTGAACACAGTTGAACATTTAGAGATTTTAAACGCACTTGAAACAGTTCAGGGAAGTCAAAACTAATAACTTCTTTAGCCCAAACATGGGTTAGCCAAATCCAAAACTCAAAATAGGGTCAATAATGCATAATGCGATAGAAATATTGAATGACGCGCTATCTTATACCATTGGGCATAATCTTAATGTTAGTATATTATATAGAAAATCTTATAATATCTTATATCATATAAATAAGATAGTATAATATACTATATCATATCTATTCATATATTATATTTTTATGTCCCTTTATATATTTAAAAATTTATCTATTTATATCATTGTAAGTTCATTGTAAATAATTCATTCAATTAATAATATTCTTTTCTTTCATCATGATACCAGAACAGGTTTAGTATTTTGATATAATTTTGGTTTTTGGCCTGTTGAAATAGTCTATGTTATGTTCTGTTGCATCTCTTTTTTTTCTTTTTGCTCCTCCCTCACTGTCGTTGCGACCATTGCTAAATGATCGGTGCAATGGCTAGTAGATCTGGCCGTTCACGTCGCAACCCACTTCATACAGGTAACGTCACGACCGACACATAATACTATATACGCTATACCTACATATAGAATATTATGTCAGCCTCTTATACTTAAAACTACTCAATAGCTCGACAAAAATTTTGACAGAGTTTCCCCTAAAACTTTGACTTATCCTAAAGGAGCAGTCACACCTAATATATTATCAATCCTTAAGTTCATAATAGATCATATTACACATACTATCATCCTTCATAACTCATAATTTATAATCTATAGTGTTCCACACTCTTAACTAGTATAAACATATCCACATCTCTCTAGTGATATTACATATACAATGATAATTATAATTATTCAAAAATACAACCCACAAAATAAATAAACTTACGCACACAATAGTAACTAAAGAGTCGACTACTCTTTTTGTGTTGACCTCTTTCCTTTCCTATTTGTTCCTGAAATGTTAAAGATAATAACTAAGCGACAACATGCCTAGTGAATAATCTTTATCTATAACATTTAAATGCATTTAAATAATTATGCAGAAAATTAAATTATATAAAACATTTAAATTCATCATGCATATTGAAGTCATACATACATGCATTCAATATAGTGATCATGTTATTTTCAATGCCTCATTTAATAAAACAAATGCACATTCATATCTTTCAGAAGTAGAGTCAGTCTCACTTCTTGTCTGGCCTGGACAATAGTAGACTGTACCTCTATTTATCACCTACTCCACAACCATTTTAAAGATTATTGCATAGAGAAAAATTGATACTTTTCATGGCTTAGTCTCACATGGATTATCACATAAGAAGTATTATTCTGCATGGCTCAGTCCATCGAAATAATATCGCATTTTAGATATATTCTTGTAGATCCAAAATACACTACCATATAAACAAAATTTCATGAATTTCAAACTAAATGCAAAGATGTCAATACTAATAACATGTATGCTTAAATTCAAATCAATTTTATATCTATAATGTCATATAAATAACCAAGATAAATAAATATTCATCGATTACCAATAACTTAACCTGTTGGGCACGTATTTCACTTCCTACTATAATAACCAGTCTCTCCCAAATTTATTGTAAAATCCAGTAATATATAACCTATCATTTCATATACAATATATATTTCCATTGGCATTAGTTCTTATTTAATAAAAATCAGAGGTTTTGACATAATATTACCGATCACATAATATCAAAAATAATTATCACTCATTAAAATTATTGTCCAACCAATTTCTAATATCCACTCTCAAAATTTAGGTTCCAATTCACCACAATTAACTTATTACAAAAACAATTTATATCCACAAATCATATTTAATTTATTTTTACAAAGAATTTCTAACATATCTATTTTTCGTATTTAATCGCATACGTGCAATAAACCTCACATATGACTACACATTAGCTCGAAAATTCTCAATAACCTTAAAATTAATTTCCTGCTCATATACCATATTGTTATAGCAAAAAAATAAATTAAATAGGCTATCTAAATATATTTTTACTAATTTTCCTGATTTTCATAAATATCCAAATTGGTCAATCATTCACCGAAAATCCATTTGATATCCAAAATTCATGAATTTAGTGTCGATGGGTATGTATTTTCATTCTCTACATTCCTATGGGTTTCAATCAAAGTTTTATTTGGGCTTATCATATCCAAAAGTCTATCCAAAGGTTGTAAAACTTTGAATATTTATTTTAGAATCTACAGGATATACAAACAAAAACTAAGCACATATTTAAGATCTACTTATTACTAGGAGTATTTTGGTATAATTTTTGTTGAGTTTTACTCACTGTGAAAAAATATCAATTTTTTGGGTATGACCCCAAAACACTACCTACAATAAAAAATTATACCCATAAAATTGTAATACGTGGCTTACTTAGTATTTTTATAACAAAAATTGGGAGAAATAGCTTACCTGCGCATCGAATCTAAAGAAAAAACGGACGTTTCCCTTTTTTTATCTTTCTTTCCTCTCTGTTTGACTCAATCCCTTTTTCTACAAAATTTTCATTTTAGACGTGCAACCCAAAAGAGGAGAATGAAGAAGCTACTTGTCCACCGTCCCACATGCTCACTTACATATTATATATGCCTATAAAATGAAATTTCATTTCATTTCCCATACTCGTATTAATTGCCATGTTATTATATACATATATATCCTATTTCATTCCATGCCACTAATATTCACTTCTAATTATATGTATATATACATATAGTATTAAAATAACATTTCTACCCATCTTCTAACTCACATGCTCTAATTATTAGTTTTTTATACAACAATTATTTCTCTAATAAATAATTTAATTTAATTTAATTTTCTCACACATCTCTTACATTATACACAGTAATAAATTATTTTTTAATATAATAATTATTTTTCTCAACAACTAATTTAATTTAAATTAATTTATACATGCAACATGTATTTTTAATACATGTATATAATTAATACGTATGTACATGCGTAATTCATACAAATACATGCATTTATACACATTTACGTTCGTTTACATTAATTTACGTGTCAAGTAAAAATATGGAGTGTTATAATTCATCACACTTATTCCGCTGCCCTTTGTTATTTTTTTTCTTTTTTTTATGCTCATCTTGGCTCACCCCTATTGCTATCATACTGTTTGTGTTTCGCCCCTGTTTGTTTCATGTTCACCGATCATTGTGATCACCGATTAGACTTTGGTTCGTGCCCATTTTGTTCTTGCATACGCGACAATTGTTGCTGCAACACCTTAGTTATTGTTCTTGGTTGCTTGTTTTGCCACTATTCCCTATTCTTCCGCCTTACTAATCACAAACCATTGTCATTGTAGGCTTTTTTTTTCTTTTCTCTCCTTACTGCTCATAACGCGTCACCCTATTCGTTGTGTTGTGTTGCTGCTACTATTGCTCGGAACGACTCCGATTTTGTGCCTTTGTTTGCGTTTCTAGTTCGCTTAGATCTGCTTGCATTTCTAATTCACCCAAATTTGCTCGCATTTCTAGTTTGCCTCTGCTCCTTGTTGCTTCGCTTACTATTCGTGGAGCATCAGATTTGGTCATTGTTCATCACCGCAATCTGTTGATATTCATTTTGGGTATTCATTGTCCATTTTTGGCTAGTTCTGTGATTCATTTGCTCGCAAACCCCACCAGTTCGGTACTGCTTTCCTTGCCTTTTGATCTCGCTATTAGCTGCTAGTGTTCGTTGTTCGTCTGCTACAACTCATCACTCGTCACCTATTCTCTATCTCAACCTTGATTATGCTACTTCCCACAAATCGCCATCTTAGTGGCCATTTTCATTGCCCCCGTCTGCTATGCATCTGCTGATCATTTTTCCTCTATTTCGTTGGTTGTCTCTGCTCATTTTTCGTCTGTTGTTTGTCGGGTTCGTTGTCCGTTGTCTTTGCCAAGCTGATTCAAAATCTGCCTCTTCATGATTTTGATCTGTCGCTACTCCTTACAATTTGGTTTTTATTTGCAATTAGATCTGTCCCTGGTCCTTTCTATTTGGTTGTTGTTCGCTAGCCCTTCATGTTTTTGCCTGCTGCCATTGTTGTTGTTTGTCGTTGTTTGTCGTTGGATCGTTACGTTGATTTATGCTTTGTGTGTTTATTATGTTCAAGAATTTTATATCATTTCCTATGGACAAGGAATTTATCTTTTGAATCTCTTGATTGGTTTCCTATTACTGAAAGTTGATTCGGAGCTTGAAGCTATGGATGGAACTTCTTTGCCGATAGAAGAGCCGCTCCCCTGTGCTCATTGTCGTTATTTGTCATTTTATCATTTTGTGTTGCTTTCTGTTGTTGTCGATTGTGGTTTGCACTATTACTGATTATTAATGTTTGCTGTTAGTGCTGGTCCGTCGAAGTCTCTACTGCTGCGCTACCAACCCTGCCAAAAAAAAAACAAAGAAAAAAATTATCAATATCATATAAACTTGAAGTTTATATGATATCACAATATTACATCATATAATAAACCTAAAGTATATATAATATTATAATTCTTTTCTTATGCATTAACTATTACCCTTGTTATGCAACGATATCTCTGGTGTTGTATTTTTTTATGTTTTACATGTTGTTCATGCTTGTTATGCCATGACATCTCCTGTGTTGCAATTTCTTGTGTGCCAACTATTACTCTTGTTATGTCACAATATTTCACGTGTTGCATCTTTTCTTATATGCTAACCGTTGTGCTTGCTATGCTATAGTATCTCCTATATTGTATTTTTTCTTATGCGCTAATTATTGCGCCTGCATTTCATTGACAAAGTTAAGATGATTTCTTCTATCACCTTGAGTTTAAAGGGGATTGTTAGTATATTATAAAGAAAATATTATAATATCTTTTATCTTATAAATAATATATTATAATATATTATATAATATCTATTCATATCTTATATTTCTATTTCTTTTTATATATTTACAAATTTATCTATTTATATAATTGTAAGTTCATTGTAAATCATTCATTCAATCAAAGAATATTCTTTTCTTTCATCACTTAATTTTTAAAAATTTTTAAGAGAAGGCATAAACTACTTAAAATATGTAATAAAACACTAAGAACAACATTTTATATGTTTTTGGCTAAAAAAATCAGAAGAGTCGAGAATAGTACAAGGGAGCCAAGGAGGATCCAAGTGGAAATGAACTCAACTCTTGTATACATTAGCCTAATTTTAAAGAATGAATGTTTAGTTAATGTTCTTTTCAAAATAACATATGATCTTCATTCATTTGCATTGCCTGTTTATGTTTGATTGTATGTCTGAATACTTTGTAGGACCATGTTTGAGATCATGTTTACATTTATTATATTATGTTCATGCCATGCTCCTTTATTATTATGAATCATTATATAATGAATACCATGTTTGCACATGTAAGTTACATCAATTTTATTTCACTAATTATACATCATATGTTAGAGTAATATGATAAATAATGTTTTAGAAACGTGTGATTCATGTTTTGTCAAATTAAGATAAGATTAATAAGAGTAGAATTACGTACTGGCATGACCAACGAATAATTTGTAAATGATTCGTATATGATTAATGAGCGGGTAAATGATTACATGTAAATATATGCATTATATATTGTAATAACATATTTTTATTAAAAATTTAACTTATATGACAATGTTCATTGTTAATTGTAAAAATGCTCCTAATTATTATATGCAACACAATACACCAACATAAAAATTGTTGTTATTGAAAGGTTAATATTAAAATAATATAATTAAGAGTATCTTCAATCTATTATATTAAAATAGCAAAATTTTTACATTATTTTGGTGTAAAATAATCACTAAACATATTTTTTTTCAAATGTGTTTATAGCCTCTTTACAATATATATATATATATTATTTTTTTTTAGATTTATATTATTTATATTATATTTTTGACAGATTAACATACCAAAGGTCTCCCATTTGGTTCTCGAAAACTTTTTTTTTCAGAAGACGGGGAGACGTTTTCCATGTCTCTCATTTTTTGATCTTCTGCTACACTTCTCACTTTGATGAAGATGAAAGACGAAGTAAAGGGCAGTGCGACGTCTGTTGCATCTCTGTACCCTGTTGAAGAAGCTCGGAAGGCAGCAAAGCGAGTAGAAGAAAACATATCTGAGAAGCAAAAGGAGCTTGAAAACCTCAATCTCTTCATTTCAGAGAATAACAACCTCCTAAAACTTGTGCAGAGGCTCCCGGATGAACTCTTCCACAATGTCATGGCAAGTATCACTTTCTCAGTACTACAATAAGAATCAATCAGAAAACAAAACCCAAACTTTCCTTTTTTTTTTTTTAATTTACTTAAATAACAACAGAAATGTGAAAAATGATCTTCCTTTGTTATTATGGGATTGTGGATAGGTCCCATTCGGCAAAGCGGCATTCTTCCTGGGTCGATTAATTCACACCAATGAGTTCCTTGTAAGTGGCTCAATTTTTGAACTGGTTCTTTTGTACCCTTTTGATTGTTAGGTCTTTTTAAATTATTATTTTTTTTGTTCGGTTTTGAATTGTAGGTTTTACTGGGAGAAGGGTACTATGCAGAGAGAACAGCAAGGCAAACTATGGAGATTTTGCAGAGAAGAGGGAAGGGTTTGGAATCCCAAGTTGATTCCCTCACGGCCATGATGGAGGATCTTAAAGCTGAGAAGTCCTTCTTTGTGGAAACTGCAACTGAAGCTGACGTGAGTATTGGTATTGTCTATGGAAGCTATTGGTATTGGATGATTTCAGGATTTTATTTTTTATTTTTGTAGTTCTCAACTCATGTGAAATGCATTCCTTTTGTTGACTGATGCACTTCGAATAAAGATGCAGGTAAACCCATTTGCTGGGAGTTTTTGCTCCTTTTAAACTTTTTGAAATAAGATGAAATGATAGGGTTGAATTGCTGTGAATTTTGTTGCTTGTGGAGTTCTCCCATTTGATGGCTTTAGCAGTTGGTTCATTGCCTTCCGTAGTAAGTATGGTGAAAGATATTTTAGAGCCTCATTTCTTAGATCATTTTATGTGTATTTCTATTAGTTCAGAATAAACTTTGAGTTTCAAGTAAAGCAATAATTCAGTTTGTGATCTGTGATCAAGCTCACTTGAATATTTACTAATATTTTCCATTTAGTTGTTTCCAATTTATTGCTTTATGAGTTCATAATAGTTCTGTCAACCTTATGAGCAATTAATTGTTTTTTCAATTTGAGAATGCTAATTATTTAGCTTTATGTTTAAGATATTTCTTCACGCATGATGTGAAATCTTGAATCTTCTAATCTAAATGGATGGATCCTGTTGCCAATGATAAGGGATCTTCCTCAGTGTTGAATGAGAAGTTATTTTCTAAATGCCTCATCAAGTTTGGACATTGGAAATTGCATTTGATGCACTTGTGAATATCATCTGTTCTTTTCTTAGTTTTATTACTTGTCTAAATGGCATGGTGACAACAGGAAGGTCTTATGGAAATAAGGGAGGACTACATTGAAGAAGCTCCAATTGAGAGGTTCTCTAATCAGACTGGTACCTATCTTTGAATGTTTTTATGATATATGTGTGTTTGAATCTTTTGGGTTCTTGTTTTCAATTCGTGGGCGCATACGTATACATATCTCTGTATGCACACATACACAAGGTGTTGCAAGTAACTAAGCTAACAACTTTAACTACTTAATGGCCTAAGTTTTTAATTACTTGATTAGAAAGTAACTGCTTTAACAGAATTAATTGTCTCCGTACTTCTTTAACTGAACTAATTGCCTTCACTGTTTGAAATCTTTTACTCAATAGCCTGCCTCTAACTCGAGTCTATAAAGATTTTCTGCCTTGAGCTTGAACCGAAGATACTGAAACTGAGTGCTGGATAATGTCTTTATTTAACATTCGGCGATTTTATCTTTAGAAGCGACATGGAAAATCATTAAATTTTTCTTCATCGCTTCTCTCACGTACAAAATAGAAGTTGAGTTCAAGATGCTTTGTCCGAGCATGTTGCACAGGATTACCAGCTAGTGACAATGTTAAATTTTCAAGCCACGAGGTTTGGATAAGGAGACCTGGAATTCAAACAATGGAGACCTAATCCAAGTCAAATTCAGCTGTAAGCCTGTAACATTAGCTGAGGTTCTGTGTTTAGTATCAATTGAGAGGATCTAGACATTGGATGTTGTTTCTTGGAATGCCAGTTAAAAAAATTTGATCCAGAATAGGCCAACTTCCTAAAGTGGATTTCCAATCATTGAATTAAACCCAATCAATATCACAATATTCCATTAATGCCAATGTAAAAGATGGAGATGTTAGTCATACTCAAATATGACATTGAGATACCGTAGTATCTTCTTGTCAACATTCCAATGAGATTGCACAGAATTTTGTGTAAATTGACATACTTGATTAACACAAAAGCAATTAAATGTCTGGTGAATGTAACATATTGAGAGCACCCATTATTGATCTACTAAATTGGACATTTTGGACTAGATAACGCAATAAGCTAAGGAACAAAGACCTGTGACCGAATGAGGTTTAGCAAACGTCAATTTTGTCTTAAGCAACAAATCCTTTGACACTTTGTTTTGGTAAGAAGAAGACCACTTGTAGTATTATGACCTGAATCCTCAAGTGATAATCCACTTCACCTAAGTGTTTGAGAGCAAAAGCTCAATGAAGCCCTTAAATGGTTATCTAAATTTCATCAGTATTAGTCCTTGTTATGAAATGCTAATCAACATGCACTGGAATCAGTGTATTATGCTTGGGATGAACACAAACAGATATAGATTGATCATTTTTAGCAGAGACTAGTGCAAAGGGGATAAAAGTGTGATGTGATGTTAGCGGAGACAAGTGTGAAGGTGATAAAAGTATGATGGAGCCTCTCAAGGTCATACAAGGATTTGTGATGTTCACAACACAAAGTGTCAGAAGTGGAGGAAATAAATCTAATTGGTTGCTCCATATGCGCTTTGTCATGAAGTCATTATTGAGGAATTTTTGTTCACATGTAATTGCTTATAGACCAATTATAAGGAAGACAAAGCGTAAGAACTACACAAGCAGTCGGTGGTTTAATTGCTGGACTAAAGGTTTCTAAATAATCAAAATGATTATGCTAATGTAACTCTTGGCTACCAGCAGTGCTTGTATCAGTGGTTCCATATGGACTATTTTTTAGTATAAATACCCTCTTATAACCAAGAGCTTTTCTATTGGTAGGTAGCTCAACTGAGCTCCATGGACTATTTTTTAGTATAAACACCCACTTATAACCAAGAGCTTTTCTATTATTAGGTAGCTCAACTGAGCTCCAAGTTCGATTTCTTTACAAGGCCAAGATCTCATCTATTGTAGCAGACTTCAGTGTTCATGATTCAAAGTAGTTTGACTAAATCTGGTTCTTGAGAGGGCTTGAGAACTTGTGGCTTGTAGATGATTTTGATCTAGTTTGCGGCAGGTGAGTGTTGGTGGCATTTGGTCTAGTCTCTGTGGGAAGAGCAGAAGCTTCAAGAGCTGAAACAAGTTTAGTGAAGGAAGTTTAAAGGCAGAAGATGTTGGCTGACCATATGTGGGATACGGATTGTGCAATGGAGTGCTTTAATACAAGATCTGATATAGTGGAAGAATGATGTAATGATTGAGTTGATGAAGGTGAAGTGGAAACGGCGAAGCAGGAGCAGTTAAAGGAACTTGATGTGCTGGAGTATGTGAAGTTATGAACATAGGATATTTAATTGAGATGTAGCAAAAGAAAAATAACATTCATTAAAAAGAACATCCCAGGATATATAGTTAAAATTGACCATTTGCATTTGAATCCCTTGTGATTTAAGCAATATCCAACAATTGTTCAGTATTGTGACCTGAAATAGCGTTTATGATTTTATAGATGGTTCAATTTGGGGTAACATGCACGTCCAAAAGTTTTGGGAATGCTATAATCTGGTTTAGTATGAAAAAAGACTTTAAGGTGCAATTGGAGATTAATAACAGAAGTAGGTAACCAATTTGAAAGATATGAGTGAAGATTGGAAAGTTTCAACCCAAAACTGTAATGGCACTTTGGTACATGTGAATAGGGCCGGACCATGCTTGTCAATTGTTTTGTGCTTCCTTTCATTTGAGCCATTTTGTTCATGCGTATAGGTGCAAGAGGAATGATTGAGTATTTTTATTAGTCTCAGTGTAGTCCTTGAAGGCACAGTTTTCACTTATCCAATCAGATTTTAAAGCTTGTGGAGAACATCTAATTTGCTAGGCAGCTTGGGTTTTGAAGGATAAAAAGTCTTGAAAATATCAGATTTTTTTTTTAAGAGATAAATCCAAGTGGATTTCAAGTAAGTATCCATGAAATGCACTTGGTATTTGTAAGTTTTAATCATTTGAAGAGAACTTGGAAATGACCCTATAGATCTGATTCTACATTTTTCATGGCTTAGCATAAACAATATTGAATAAGCTAAAAGGAAGCATCGGAATTTTCAGCATTAAACAATCTAAAAAGTGAAGTCTTTATTGGAATAAGAAATATTACATGATTTGAATGCAATCGAGGAAATTTTGAAGAAGGGTTACCTAACCTATGTAAAATGTCAATTTCAGTTGCATGTGCATCTGGCTTCAACATATCATTGATGGACGAGGAAACTTGAGTTGTACACGGAAAGTGGAAAAGAAGGCTTGTGTGGCAATTGGTGCACAATGAGGGTGAAAGTGCAGTAGGCAGAAGCTGGAGTGGCATTTGATCAAAAGCATAAAGTCCTTGTTTAATCTTCCCACCAAAAGAATCTGGCGAGATGCTTGGTCCTTCAGAAAAGAAGTATGGGGATGAAAACCTAACTAAACAGTATCTTTGGCAAATTTAGAAACACCAATTGACTTCTTTGTAAAATTTGGTACATGCAAAAGATTATTCAAGGCAAGGATCGGGTCTAAGGTGCTTCTTCCTCTTCTTCGCATTTCAAAGGGAATGGCTGAAAGATGAACTCAAGGATATGGTCTATAAAGAAGAAGAGCTTTGAACTTGAGAATTCCATAAGAAAGTTCTCAATCTAACAAATGATGGCGTGGCTACAAAGGAACTATGGGGATCAAAGCTGTAGAGACGTAATGACAAAGGAAAAGAAGGTAATGGCGGTCGTCATAGCATGCGGAAAGAACAAGAACACACCATCATTGTTGAATGACGTGATGGATGGACCACTATGACGAGAGGTAAAACATAGAAGAAGAAACTGCCAAAAGACATTATACACAAAAGATTAGGGATGATAACTATTGGATGTGAAATGTGATAGAAATCAAAAGAAAATGGATACAGGGACACTTGTCAATCGCAAGGAGATGATTCCAACGAGGAAGCTGGAGATTTACGACGTTTGAGTAAAGATTCAAATATTTCACGGTATGCACTTCTCTTGACAGCCCAAAGGTCAATCATTCAAGAAGAGACAAGAATAAAAACATATTGCATCACTATAGGAAAAAGAACGGGAAGCTAGTTGAAAGAAAGCATATGGCAAGCTATGGAGTTCCCTAGAGATGGTGGTTTCAAACGCATTATGAGAGATAGAAACTTTTTAGTCTTGTTGGAAACATGTAGTAACACTAGAGGAAGCTTTCTAAGAATAACCAAGATATCTCAAGGTACTCATCAACGGTATCTTTGTCCTTAAAAAGGACTAACATGAAATATGGTGTAAATTTTGTCTTGCTCTGCGGGAAGCTGAAGTGTTGGCATAAAGATGCCTAGGTAGTTGTGTTACAAGAGAACAAAGTGAGGACCGTGCTAGGTCGGGAGCCAAGCTTTAATCTTCTGGATGTAGTCAAAGTTATAGTGCATCACTTTGACAAGATGAAGCAAAAAAAAAAAAAAACCTCCTAAAAGGAAAGTTCACAGCATTTGAAGTAGATGTCTACATATAAGAAATCTTCCATGATAGGGAGTTTTGAGCGAACAAAACGATAGAATTTAGGAGGCATTGGATCAGCATTGATGGAATTCCTCCACAAAAATGGAACATGTTTAAATTTGGGAAGATCGCCAAAATGTGCAACAGATTGTTGGACATCACAGAAGACAATCTCTAACAAATTTTATGAATTTAGCCATCCTAAAGCTTTGAAGCTAGCCTTTTGCTGGCTGGAATATAACTTTATAAAGACGGCGTAATTATCAAACTTTGTTTGATTAATTTGGAGAAGAATGTAGCCAGAAGTAGAAAAGGCCAGAAGGAAAGCAAAAGAAGAAGTTCCACGGTCCATAATGAAACCATCCTTAACCACGAAAGCTCCAACAAGAAGAGGCACAGTCCAAGGAAGACAGTACAGACACAAATCATGGAATGCGCAAACGAGAGCAGAGCTGTACCAAAAAAATAGGGCAGTAGCAAGGAGCATTTAGACAACATAGTGATGACGTGACTAAACAACAGGATGGGTCAGACAGCTCTCACCATGAGGGGACGTGTACTTGAAGCAAAGTAGAGTAATGACCAAGCACATAAGATTGAGAAGTTGGCTTTGATTCTTGGTATATAAAGACTTTGGGCCCCTAGATAGTTTAAGAAATAAAGAGATTGGGCCCACCACTAACATGGCGACCTACAATAAAAGAGGGGAACAAAAGAAGCAAAGGCCTTTACAAAGAATGTACAACACGATTGTGGGCCCCTCCATCTGATTTTGAAACATTGGTCGAAGAAGAGGAATTAGAATGCTTTTTGACTTGGAGGAGTTCGTCCCAAAAACACTAGCTAATTATTGCCAGTAGGAGACTATTGATGAAAATAACATCGAAGCTTCCATAGGGTACCTCAACAAAAAGGTACACTTTATAATTCGCTTCCCATCTCCACATGCAAGTGAAATCACTATGATGGGGACAATGAAGAACCTGCTCCAAGTTCTTCTCAAGAAAAAGAAAGTTAACATTAGATACAAAAAGATAATGAGAAGTCCTCAAACTGATTCTCACCCATGTAAGAAGAGGCTTATAAGGTGGCAAATTTATGCAATGGATAGAAGTGGAGCTTTTTGAGTTAGATTCGAATTAAGTTATGATGCTTTTTGTTCAACGGGAGACTAACCGCTTTTAATGAAGATCATGACCTAGAACATAAGAGGTTGTGGCAACAGTAGGAAGAGACACACTATCAAGCAAACAATCTGTGCAGCTCGTCCAGATATGGTTATGCATCAAGAAGTTGAGAGAGGAGCCTACCTCATAATTGGTTGCTTCCCTTTGGAGAAAAAGATACGTCCAATGGGTGTAGCTCACATCAGTAGGAACCTCTGGAGGTATAAGTATTTTGTGGGATAGTAGAAATATTGAGATCGTTGATTGCTTCCAAGCCTCATTCTCGATATTTGTCAAACTGACCGTCAAATAAGGAATGGTGGTTTTTGGCTGTCTACGGAGCTTGCAACAATGAGGAGAGAAGGAATTTTTGGGATGAATTGGCAAGCGCTTTTGTTATGCTTTCAGGGTTGTGGTGCATGGGCGGGGATTTTAATGCACTAAAGAACATGAGTAAGAAGTCAAATTGTAAAATGAGATTTAGCACCAAGGACTTCGATGACTTGATCGATGAGCTATGGCTGAGAGAATCCATTCCCCTCAATCACCCATATACTTGGTCTAATGGCCAAAAAGAACTTTTCATGTTCCAAATTGACAAATTCTTCTTTAGTAGTTAATGGGAGGAATCTTCCCTCTCATCAGACAATCAATGTTGCAATGCCTGACATTGGACCATTGGCCCATTATGTTGGACATTTCCAACCTTCAATGGGGTCCTACACCCTTTAGAATTATTAATGCTTGGTTGAATAGGAAAGATTTCAAGGGGAACCTGTTACATTGGTGGAATAACTCTAGAGCAATAGGTTGGCTTGGATTCACCTTCATGCTAAAATTGAAGGAACTCAAAGATGACCTGCAGAAGTGGATCAAGAATTTTCAATCAAAATATTTAATCAAATGTACAACTCTCTCTAAAGAGTTGTACATTTGATTAAAATGGGATGGGATGATAGCCCAGGGAGGACAAGTGCATAAAATGCAAAAAGAAAGAAAACCAAATCAAAACTGATTTATATAACATTAATTGTAGAGCTGCCAAATAGAAAGCAAAGTTAAAATGGGTCAAAGAGGGTGACGCCAACATCAAGTATTTTTAACAAAATACTCTCTATATGAAGGGCCAAAGCCTCCATCACTAAGCTGGACACAGAGGAAGGTAAGGTTTCAGAAGAGCACGAGGAGATTCAAAATATCATTCTTCAATATTTTGCTGGAGTTTTCTTTGTAAAAAAGTCAAGCCTTGGGGCACTAATGTTTTGGATTGGCATTGTATTTCAAAAGATCAAGAGGGCTGGTTAGAAAGACCTTTTAAAGGGAAAGAAATTAAATCTATAGTGTTCAATTGTGAAGGAGAAAAAGCCCCTAGTCTGGATGAAATCACAATGCTATTTTATCAAAAGCATTTGCATACCCTCAAAAAGGATATAATGGAAGCGATGACAAATTTCTATAAACACAAAATCATCAATAGAAGGACCAATGAAACCTATTTTCAGCTCATCCTAAAGAAAAGTAGTTCCATCAAGGTGACAAATTTCCGCCCCATAAGCTTGATTATAAGCTTATACAAAATCGTTGCAAAGACCCTTGTGAATAGACTTAAGGAAGTGACCCATAGCCCAGTAGCTAAAACTCAAATGGGATTTGTTAAGAATAAACAAACCATGGGTGCCATCCTCATAGCCAATAAAGTAGTATAACATCACGGAATCTCCCCAAAAGAAGGGTTGATTCTCAAAATTGAATTTTCCAAAGCTTGTGACTTGATTTGTTGGAATTTCCTTCTTTACATCTTGGAAAAGAAGGGGTTTGGATATAAGAGGTGAAAGTGGATCAAAGGATGTCTCATCTATGTTAATTACTCACCATTATAATAAATGAGAAACCTAGAGGTAAAATTGAAGCAACTAGGGGACTAAGATAAGGAGACCCCTTATCTCCTTTCCTCGACATAATAGTGGCTGATATTATACACGACATCATGCAAAAAGTCATACGGAAGGCGCTTAAGGGATTCGATCTCAGGAAGGACAAAGTTCACCTCACTCATATTCAATGTGCTTATGATTGTGTGTTTTTCATCAATGAGGAGAAGAATTGTCAATTGATAATGAATGCCCTTCAAGCCTTAACCTATTTTTTTGGCCTCAACATAAATTTAAGAAAGTGTCTTTCAGGAGGAGTTAACATTTAGAAGGAGGAGGTAGAAAGATTTGCAAGAAAGCTAGGGGTGCAGGTGCAAGCAACTAGCCCATGAACTACTTAGGCCTCCTCCTTGGAGGAAACCTAAGGAAGATTGCTTTTTGGGAACCATTCATTCAAAAGATCAATCAAAGAATAGGGAAATGGAAGGGGAGCTATCTCTTAAGAGGAGGAATACTACTGCTAATAAAATTTGTCTTAGGGGCTCATCCCACCTATTATACATCAACTTTTAGAAGTGGAGAAAAACATGAGAAACCTTTGTGGGAAGTTGAAGGTAGGGATAAACCCTCCCATTTAGTGAACTAGAATCAAGCTTCCAAGCAAATTAAGCTAGGTGAGTTGGAAGTAGGCAACATTAGGCTAAGGAACATAGCCCTAGCAGCCAAGCGGTTATGAAGGTTTTCTCAACCGTTAGATTCTATGTGAGCTAAAGTCGTAGAAAGTCATAGATTTGGAATGATCTACCTCCTTTTTCCACCTTTGATATATTTGGGAGATGAGAAAGTGATTGTCATCGACATCGTTGTTGTAGCTGAGATAAGCTAGGTGGGTTGGGAGTAGGGGTGGTAATTTGTGTCATTGTGTCATAAACGAGTCATGTCGTAAATGAGTCGTGTTTAATCATGTTCATAATCGTGTACTTGTATATGACCTATTTAACTTTTTACAATCAATTTTTAAAATAATTTTTTACAAAAAATATTAAAAAATTATATTTAAAATAATAAAAAATTATATTTTCAGTAGATTAACAAATACACTAACTTTAAATTAACTTATTTATAATTTATTTATTAACTTATCTATAATTATGTTAAACATGCATTTTTCGAGTTTTTTGTTTTGACTCAAACTCGTTAACTTCATGTTGTGTTTGTGTCGGGTTATCATGTCGTGTCATAAATTGTCATCACTAGTTAGGAGTATGCAACATTAGGCTGAGGAACATAGCCCTAGTAGCCAAGCGGTTATGAATGTTTTCTCAATCTTTAGATTCTATGAGAGCTAAAGTTGTAAAAAGTGATATATTTGAGAGAATGAGCTGCCTCCTTTTCTACCTTTGATAAATTTGAGAGATGAGAAAGTGATAGTTGTCGACATCATCGTTGTAGCTGAGAAAGTATTCATCATCGTCGTCGCGAACAGGCCGGGATCTTTATCATCGTTGTCGCGACCTGCAACTAATAGTCGTCGACGTCGTCGTTGTGAGATCTTCCTCGTCATCGTTGCTACATCTTCTTTTTCATGAGAACTTTGTCTTCGTTGGCTTCGCCTCACCAAAGGTTCAAGTTCTCGAATAACTCTACAACTAAGATCACCTGGTTCGCACAAGTCTGTTTCTCTCTTGGAAAGCACTGTGCGAGATGATCTGGGATTGTGAGACTGTCTCTTGTTGACATTCAATAATGTGGGTTGGTTATAGTTCTTTTGTAAACCATTTCATTCAATAATGTGGGTTGGTTATGGCTCTTTTGGAAACCATTTTGTGAGTCAATTAGGGATTGCGAGACTATTTTTGGTTCATTACTCTTCATCTTTTTGGGTGCCTTTTTGCAATCGCACCTACGGTTGGTAGCCAGAAGTGGATTATGAAAAACTAGTGAAAGTTTGGAGATCCAAAAATTAGAATAAACTAGTAATTGAAGATTTTTCTTAGAAAAGAAATTACCAAATTGTGATTGATGGGGAAACTAGGCGATGGCTTTGAAGAATGGTCGTGGAGGCTGGCGCAATAGGAAGTAATGGAAGATACAAAAGAATTCAAAGATGTAGGGGATTCGTTTTATTGGGAGAGACTTTCACTAATAGGAGAGGTAGCTACTTGAGGTTAACAAATATTGAGAGGGGGAAGTACAGTTTAATCTTTGTCCCAGAGGAAGAATGAAATCACAATTGGAAAGGATTGGGAAAGGAGCTAGGTGATTGTCTTTAGGGATCAGAAGCCACAGGACCAAGGTCTAAAGCGAAGGTAGTTGATTGACCGAGGGATCTTCGAGATAGAATTATAGGGAAAACAGGTCGAAGAGTTGAATACACAAATTAATTGAAAAGGCGGCAGGGAGTTAAGCCAGAGTAAAACCCTCCACAATAACAAAAATCATGTCTTGAAGAAGACAACCCTTCTCAATACTACAACCTATATCTCGTAATGGAATGATGAGAGTAAGGTGGAACAGAGGCAAAATTGGTTGGTTTTTTGGCGGTTTATAGACACAATACAGTGGAAGGATATAGAAGAAGAGGTCTCATTGCAGATGGAGTTCGAATGTAGGCTTACACCGATAGATGGCGATAGGGCATTGTGTAAATGCCCTAACGAAACAGTTTGGAATAGGCAGAAGAAAGAAGAAATGTCCTCAACTCTAAATTAAGAGATTTGAGAATGGAAACGTGAAGTACAGTGGCAAAATAGGGTTTTTTGTTGTCGATTAGAGTGGATTGAAATAGAGGGAATCTCCACAGCGGATTGGTTTCAGACTACGTTGGAATTAATTGCTCAACAATGTAGAGGTTTGATTTAACTAGAAATTAGCCTTGGAAAAGGTGGGTCGTACGAGACAGCTTACATGAAGGTGACGGGGTAGATCTGCGGGTTCTTGCCTGAAAAGATGGAGATTCGAGATAAACCTAGTCTCATGCTGCCAACAGGCCACCAGTTGTCCCATCGGCAGGCATATAAACCCAGTCCTTAAATCTAGACTGCCATAGTTCTCCGATCACCTCTTTTCCAACCACGTTTCTCTTCACTTCTTAAATAATCACAAAATCCAAACTGCTTCTTCCAATAATCCGCTTTATCATTCTTCTTTTATCTCTAGACCTACAACCCCGAATATTCCATGACAAGATCTTCACTTCTTGAATAATCATGTTGGTGGCATGAGATTGGGTTTATCTCGGAATCTCCAACTTTTTAGGCAAGAACTTGCAGATCTACCCTGTCATCTTTATGTAAGCTATCTTGTACGAACCACCTTCTCTAAGGATTCTTTATAGTTGAATCAGACCTCCACATCGTTGAGCAATTAATTCCAACGTGGTCTGAGACCAATATGCTATGGGGATTCCCTCGATTCCAATCTACTCTTGTTGGCAACAAAAAAACCTTATTTTGCCACTATACTTTACGTTCCCATTCTCGAATCTCGTAATTTAGAGTCGAGGACATTTTTCCTTTCTTTAGCCTATTCCAAACTGATTCGTTTGGGCATTTATACAATGCCCTGTCGTCGCGTACTGGTGTAAGCCTACATTTGAACTCCATATGTAAGGAGACCTCATCTTCTATATCCTTCCACTGTATTACGTTTGTAAACTGCCAGAAAACTAGCCAATTTTTCTTCTGTTCCAGCTTACTCATCATTTCGTTTCAGGACATAGGTTGTGGTATTGAGAAGGGTTGTCTTCTTCAAGACATGATTTCTATTATTGTGAAGGGTTTTACTCTAGCTTAACTTTGACTGCCTTTTTGATTTATTTGTGTATTCAACTCTTCGACCTGTTTTCCCTATAATTCTATTCTGGCCAATCAACTACCTTTGCTTCAAACCTTCGTCCTGTGGCTCTTGATCCCTAAAGACAATTATCTAGCTCTTTTCCAATTGTGATTTCTTCCTTCCTCTGAGACAAAGATTAAACTCTGCTTTTCCCTCTCAATCCTTGTTAACCTCAAGTGGTTGCCTCTCCTATTAGTGAAAGTCTCTACTAATAAAACAAATCCCCTACATCTTCGAATTCTCTTGTATCTTCCATCTCTTCCTATTGCACTAGCCTCCACAATCGGTTGTAAGAACCATCGCCCAGTTTCCTTGTCAATTACAATTAGGTAATTTCTTTTCCAAGAAAATTTTTCAATTACCAGTTCATTTCAATTTTTGGATCTCCAAACTTTCATTAGTTTTTTCATAACTTGCTTCTGACTACCAATTGCAGGTGCAATTGCAGAAAGGTGCCCAAAAAGATGAATGACGAACTAGAAACAGTCTTGCAATCCTTAATCGACTCACAAAATGGCTTCCAGAAGAACCATAACCAACCCACGTTGAATGCAAGCTTCTAGTAGCTCTAGAATTAGACGAAGAATCTCACAAACCCAGATCGTCTCGCATAGTAGTTTCCAAGAGAGAACTAGACTTGTGCGAACTAGGAGATCTTAGTCGTAAAGTTATTCAAGAACTTGAACCTTTGGTGAGGCGAAGCCGATGGAGACAAAGTTCTCATGATAACGAAGATGTAGCAACAATGACGAAGATCTCGTAACGATGATGTTGACGACTATTAGTTGCAGGTCGCAATGACGACGATGCAAATCTAGGCCTGTTCGTGATGGTGATGATGAATACCTTCTCAGCTATAACGATGACTATCACTTTCTCATCTCCCAAATATATCAAAGGTGGAAAATGAGGCAATTCATGCTACACTTATTACCCCTTGTTCCTACTTAACACAAGATGGAGGCTTGGAAATGATAACAAAATTCTTTTTTGGGAAGATACTTGGTGTCGCCTACCCCTTTTTGTGATACCTTTTATTGACTTTGTAAGTGGACAAGATTCAAGAATGCTACAGTCAACGTCATAGTTAGGAAGGATCACATGGATAGGAAGACCAACAATAACTACAACTTCAATTTTAGGAGTCTTAACGAGCAAGAGACAGAGAAATTAGCAGATCTTATAGCAATGCTAGAGCAGGTTAATTTGTTAGATACACACTACAAATGGAAGTGGTTCAAGGAATCAAATGGGAAGTTCTCTCCTAAGTCTTTCTTCTCCATCCTCACCGTTGAGACATAAAAATCAGCACACTTATACTCTCCCCTTCATTTGGAAGTCAAAGACCCCCATGAAAGCAAAAATTCCAGAGTGGCTAATTAGCATGGGCAAACAAAATTGTGCTAAACATATTCAGAGCTTTGCAAGCGTGAAGAAGAAGAAGACATTAAACACATTTTTGGTACTTGCGAGTTGATCTCTTACATTTAGGTGAAGTGGAAAAGTAAGTTGCATCAGCTTGAAGCTTCAGCGACTAGGAACCTGTCCTGCATCCCCACGTTCGTTCTACATTATCTCAAAGCATATTGGGCCTTTAGTTTGTTAGCCAACATCTATGCAATATGGGAGACAAGAAACAAATGTATTTTCCAAAATGTTTCTGTCCGTATAGAGTCTGTACGGAGTAGAGTTATTAGTCTTTTTGCCACTTGGTTCTCAGTTTGTGTCCTTAGTTTAGGGTATAGCTTCGGGGATTGGTTAAAAAATTGGAGCAACGTACTCCAAGGTCTGTATCTATGTTTTTTGGTTGTTGGATTCCTTGTCCTTCTCATGTTCTCTTTTTGTTCTTTAAATGAAACATTGCATCTTCAAAAAAAAAAAAAACAAAAACAAAAAGATTATTCAAGGCAGGACATTAGAGGAGTATATTTGATTGACAAATTTGAACCATTAGTCCAATGTATTTAGAACAAGAGTTGAGTTGTCTGCGTGTAGAATCACTTGATTTTGTAGCTTCTGTGTAGGATATTAGTTTGTATCATCCATAGGAATTGATGGATCATAGTCTGGTGTACCTGATGCAAAATCAAGTTCATAATACTGAGCTACCTTAGAATGGATTGGTTTTGAAGAGGAATGTCCTGTAAAGGACACTTCAAATAAGTAGTAACAGTTGAGACCCACCTCTTCGATCTTACCACGTAATTGATTTTAGAGCATATTTGTGGGACAGAAGAGGGAAAACCAACCTGTTTGTTCTAAACCCGCCATGTGAAAACTGAGATGAGGTGCCAGATTCACCATCGGTTTTCTGAAAAGATGTAAGGCTTGATGTTTTCAAGCGCCATTAATCACCTGTAATATTTGGGTTTGATCAAGAAGAAAACAACAAGATTAGCTCAAACATTTAGCCTCTAAATTTGTGTCATGATTTTTAATTCTAGCCTCTTGAGCCCAAAGAAGATACTCAGTTTTGACTATTAAGTATTCATTAGTCCTAGAAGATACTGAGACCACAAAGGGATGATATTCTTTTGTTCATTTATGGAAGAGCGCATGAATATAATCACGAGAAGAAAGAAAATGACTCACAAATACAAGCAAGTCAACACATCTTGTTGATTTTCAAAAGATATTCATCAATTGAGAGAGCACCTTTCTTTGTGTTATGTGAACACCTCTTCAACTGAGTATTTTGGCACTAATCATGGTACAAAAATTTAGAAAAATAGCCGTGCCTTTAACTATTGAGGCGTGAAGTGGATGCAAAAATGTGAAAATTTGTGAAACAAATTGTGATAAAATTCTAAAAATTTGAAAGACAAAATTTGATAAACTTTGACAAGATATATATTTTTCAATTTGAAAATGCAAAAAACAACAAAAAATTCACAAGATTCAACAAAAATAAATGAAATTTGGTAAAGAAACAAAAATGTGATATCATTAGTAGAAAACCAAAAAAACCAATAGTTATGTATTTTTTTTTTCAACATCATCAACCAATGTAGCAATATAACTTTTATAAAATAGTTTAAGAAGCTAACAAATTAGTAGCTTGTGAAATATTTTACTACAAAGAGAGAAAAGAAGTAAAATTTAAATAAATAAAGTTAAAATAAAATAAAAAATTTAAAAAAATACATTAATAGGGGTCCCGAAGTCATCATCCTTTTGTAGTTAACTCTCAGAAAACAAGATGAAAAGCAATACACTTAAATAATAAACTAATAAATTTAGCATGGTGGAATTTAAATTAGCAAACTGTATGGCCGAGTAGCAAGCCACCACAAGATTAGATATTAAAACATAGAAAATGAATCAAAACCAATAAAAACTCCATTTCAAAATTCAAATTCATCAACCCACTGTGTGAGATTAATTTTGTTAGGTAACTACCTGTATTTTTGAGAATTACAAGTGTCATGCACATTCATTTTTAGTTTAAACTACAATAAATCTAGATATTTAAGCATGCATGCAAAAATTCTGAACAATCCTCTAATTTAGTGAACCATGTCAAATTAAACTTTTCTGAATTTATTCCAATTTTCAAGTGACTATTTGCAGTCAAATTTTAAATTCTTGGCACAAATCTGAGGTTAAAAATATTGCTCCTAAGCATGCTGAGGTTGAGCTGAATTCTCACAGCCAACCATCCATGTGAGTAAGCTAATCCAGTTATCCCAATCCAAGTAGGCTTGATTATACTTTTGAATCACCTCATTTGCTGCAGAAAGAAATTAAGTCAGAGACACACTTGAAGCTTATTCCTGTGAATCACACGTTAGATTGTTGTTTTCATTAGACAATTATTGCTATTCAGTTCAATCAAAATCGAATGTGTAAAAAGATACTGGTACAAATTTTGAACCTGTTCCTGATCTACTGTCACCAGCTTGGGATGCAGATCTCACCATTGATGAGCGTCCAAGTTGTGAGTCTTCTGATACCATTTTAAGAAAGGACAAGATTTGGAAAGGACTTTGATTAACTGCAAGGCCATCTGCAGAGGTTCTGAACTTGTAATATGAGCTGCTGCAACTACAAAGTTAACAAACTAACTAATCTAATTGAATCTGTAATAATAACAAACTAACATCTCTGCCTACTTCACAGAATAATTATTTAACTGCTTCTATTGAACTGTCTGCATTTACTGAAATGTCTTCCTTTATATTCCGAAAGTGGACGCACAGGGTTCTTCTGAAGGTGCCAGCATGAGAGTTGATGTTGAAGATGAAGAATTTGCTCGGATGATGGCCAAAATGGATGAACTTGAACAACAAGAACTTGCTGCAGAGAGTATTGATGAGGATGATGAAGGGCATGATATTGAATGGAGTCATAAAGTTATGGAGGTAGCAATTCAAACTCTTTTGTTATTGGTCAGTGGTCACAAAGTTAAGAAATCGGGTGCAAAGCAAGGCACACTTTCGAGTAAGATAAGATGCTGGAAAACATCAAAAGTATAATATTTAAAAAAAAAATAAAAAGCAAAAATAATTGATCAAAGAACCTCCTCTGTGATAAAAAATTCCTAAATAAAACAAAACTCAATAAGATGGAGAAATTTGCACAGTTGTATTGGCCCTATAAGCATAGACCAAAACAGAAATTGCGAGTTAAAACTGTGAGTATTTTAGCCATGCAATCCAAAATTAAAATGTTGTGTGCATATAAATCATGACCGTGTAATCTTTGAAATGATTATTATAAGAATTCAAATAAAAGCTTTAGTTATAATAAGCATTTTAAAGGAATTTTACATTTTGGGCGTATAGAAGCCTTTTGAAGAGCAAATGATCAGATCAAAACCTAAAATTCCTTCTATAGAAGGCTGGGTCAAAATTATCTGATCTATATTAGCTGGAAAATGTGGGTTAAGAAAAAATTGTTCTAGGTGCATAAAAAATGGTCTCTATGCTTGAGTGCATACCTAGTAGGCTTCTAGGCAAGGTATGCCTTGTCTCAGGGCAGGTCTTAGGTACACACCTGGGTGCATTGAACAATTTGCTTGTAAATAAGCAAACTGGTGAGGATTAAAGTACGTCTACAACACAATAATTGTTTATTTTATACTTGGACGACAATCACCTTTTCTTGGAAGTTGATAAGTTTCTCCCACAAATCAAATATATGGGCATGCCTTCAAAACTCTCTAAGAAACTTAAGATTTTCTTAGGACATTCAAAAAGTTGTTTTCCTAATAATGCCGATTTGACATGATAATATTGTCAAGGATTTACTTACAGAAGATGAAAGACTAGAATTTTTATCTGACTTAATGTTTACACTTTACTAATTATTAATGTGTATGTAAATGTATTTACCTGTCATTTCTTCTGTTTGGTCATTCACCGCTGGTATTCTCACCTAATGCTTTGAAGGGATCGTCTTTATTTATTATTTTTCACGAGGATAGACATCTCTAGAAACTTATTGACCATTTATCTGGAGTTCTAATTGCAGGTTGTAGATTCAAAATCAAAGATCAAACAGGACTGTAAAGGTTAGCTTCTTAAACGGAATTCTCTCATTAAAGACAACATGATTGGGTTTCCTGTTTTGTTGTGTTTGCCTTGGATTATCTGTAAAATGTTCTTATCATGTTTTCCTGAGATGCGGTGGTCTTTATTCCCATTCTTGTTTTATTAATCTATGTTTTACAGAAAGGGTGAAATGAAATGTCATAGAATAACATTAATATAATTAGCGTGAGCACCATATGTCACTTGTTGAGCACTTATGGATGCAACTGTTCTTGTCACGTGGGTCTTATATTTGTCACTGTTCACCTTCTGGAAGGGGCTTTTAAGTTTATCTTCTTTAATGTCTGCAAAAATTGGAGAAAATTCTGATTTTTTATTTTTTTTATTTTATCTTTGTTCTCATCTCTTAAAAGTTTCTTTCTTTAGCCTTTGCTAAAATTTGGGGATGAATTTTGCTAGTTTCTTTGGAGTTTACTACATGTAATGTTTACTATAGTGTTTAGGGTGCTACATCATATTCATCAGTTGACCGCATCTTTGAGTTTGTAAAATTTCTAGTTCAATGTCTTTTGGGATTTCTGCCAGTCTGTTGGTTATCACCATCATCATATGACATTTTGCTTCGCTCAGCTGGCTGCCTCATGCCTCAAGCAAAGAGTCTATGTTGCCTTGAGTGAGTTTTGTGCACTGTCTTTAGCTGTCATTAACACTTCATTTTGTTGTTGAGTTAGTGTCCTAGTGTATGCCAATAACAGGCATTAATAGGCATAAAGTTTTTTAGTTCAAGTGATCCTTTTTTAGTTTGAAGCTTGGAGTCTTATTTAAAGGCAGGCCTTGGCTCTGTCGCAAAACTTAGTCCAACTTGACCTAGAACTCGTGAGTTTAAATTGAAAAACAATCTCTTGAATGTGGTGGTAAAGTTGTTTAGATGATGATCCCTTACCAAGGACCTTGCAGTGGCAAAAGCCTTGTGCAGAACGAGGCGGCCTTTTTAGGAGTTCATTATTTTTGGAGTCTAGCTGGCTCAATTTTAGTAGTATTCTTGTTCTCTTCTTGAGTAGGATTAGAGTCTAAAAGTCACTTACATGGTTAGAGTATATATATAAATAATGAGTTAGTGTTAAGACTTTAAATTAAGAATTGGTAATCAACCTTTCCTCTTTTATCTATTCCCTCCCTGTTTTTTTGGGTCCTATAAATTTTGTATTAGGGCCATCTAGGTTTCTTGCAACCTCTTTGCTTCTTTCTACTTCTTCTCTTTCATCTTCTCTTTGTTCTCTTGTTTGATCTCTTTTAGTTCAAGTTGCACCTGGGGTCCTAAAGACTTGCAAACAACAATCTGTTGGTTACTTCCTTGTTCTCCTTCACTTGAGAAGTTCATATGCTAGCATATGCATCATGGATGATGGTGTAGTAGCGAACAACTGTATGCCATAACAGTTAATATTAACTGAATAATCTGTATAAAACATTAGCATACACAAAATGAAATGTGCATTAACATAAAAATAAAGTTAAGGCATAAATTAATTGTTTCATGTTATTGTGATTGTGCTGTAATTATATTTTGCATCAAAAAGATAGGTAAAGCAAAAATATAATGCTCTAAGATCACCAGATATTTCTACACAAAGGGACGTCTCCTTTGTTAAGTATTCTTAATTCTGAAGAGCTCATTCTATCTATGGAGTGCCTGTGAATTTACTGCTGTGCTGCATGCATAAGTTGGGCTAGGTGCATCATCTGCTTTGTGCTTAACCTGCATTCTGTCCACTTCACATAAATTTGCATTGTGATGATTGCAGATATTTACTTGGCAATTATCTTAGGTTTGTCTGGTCATACAAGACCTTAGGTCTGTTTATAAATAACTTTGGGGTTGATTCAAGGAGCTGCATTTATCTTTTGCCACTGCAAGTCTATTGATTAGTAATCGTGCGGCCTTTATAATTCATACAACAATTCAATGAATACATATCTGCTTGTATTACACATTGGGAGATAGATTCAAAGAACTATGATGAACTTCGCATGTTCTATTTTCAGAAAAACCTTTGCATAGAAGGATTGACGCATTAGATATGGAAAAGTCTAACATCACGGAGAAGCCGAAGCTACATCCTGAACCTGTGGAGAAGGTGCATTTCTTACCAACTTTTGTAATATCAGTTAGTTATTTATCGTTAACAAATAAATATAAAAACTTTAGCATGGAAACATTATTGTTGTGACATGCTAGGCCTTCCAATGTCCATTTGAGGTATAGAAACCATGTAAATGGTGTGCTTTAGATTTTGTTTGCAACACCTAGTCATTGTTTCTGGCACGCATGACACCATGTTTAGTTTTCGTGATGTGAATTGTCACTTTTTGCAGTATCCTGGTGCTATACCTAGAGCTGCTGATCCTGTTTCTAACAAGGTAATTAATGTTCATGTTCTGTATTTTCTTGTCATCCCTTCTTTTAAATCAGTGTATTTGTGACCTAGTTAATCATATTTGTTATCTGTTTAGCATATGTCTATTATTAGACTCTAGTTGTATTAACATCGATAAGCCCACTAGCTGTTCTACTTGTTATGTGCAGTACGTCATACCATCAATCATTGAGCATACTAATAATATTGAAACCACCAACCCGGCAAATCAAACCTCAGTTTCATCTCAGGTTCTTTCTTCTTCCATCTCAATTAGTTTCTTTGTTTATTCATATACATACGTTCATCATTTCTTCATTGATCTAATTCCAATTCTGTCTTTCAAAGGCGACGACTTCCAACCCTTCAAAACCAGTGTCAAGGTTCAAGATGCAGAGAGCTGGTCGATGATACAAATCAATTGATTCTCTCTTTTGCTGCCTTGCCAACAAATCGTGCTTTCCCTTCCTCTTACACTCATTTGAGATGCAGAAGCAATGGTGGAGAATCGTTGGAAATGGCCGCAGAGGATTGAGAAAACTGAAAGAAGCCTAACATGGCCATGGTTTAAGTTGTGTATGCAAGGGTTTGTCTCAGAGAAACTAAAACTGTGAAATCCCTGTTATTGTTTTTTGAAACAGGAATTGTCAATAACAACTTTTAAGTTAATAAAGGAAATTTCTGGCTAGAACAACAATACATTGGCATAGACTAGATGATTAAGCATTTATATTCCGTTAAAACCTCCTCACCAGGAAACTCTGCAACTTCCCATTATCTTCTTCTTCAGCTAATTCTTCCTGCAATAAAACAGAAGAAATCAATTCCTCTGAGAAATTGGTATTTCAGTTAACTTATCATTACTATTTTTCCTTTGAAAAAGGAATGTTCTAAGAATTTTTTCAAAAAATGTAATGTTTTATACGCATAAACTTTATTTTACATAGTTATAAGTTAATAAATAAACATGTAAATAAGTAACTTTTGCTACATTGGATGATTTTAGAACTTTTTTTTATTAATAATATCAGAGGGTTTAGTGCAGGTTTATCAGATTGTTGCATAATATATAGTATGATGTACCTTTGATTTTTCAAATGCAATACATACTTTTTATTAGTTATAATTCTTTTTAATATAGTAAAATTAATTAATTAATATTAGTTTAATATTTTCAATAGATGATAAATATAAATATAAAGTTATATTTTTAATAATGTAAATTAAATTATTTTTAAATATCTATATTAAAAAGTTGTTGTTTATTTAATATATATTTCAAAAAATAAAATAAACAAATTACTCAGACTTAAAACTAATCTTACTAAAACAAATAAACAAAAAAAAAAAAAAGTTGGAATTATGAGGAATATGTTACTAACCTTAGTTTCCATCAATTTTTTATGGCTTTCACATAATTCAAAAGCATTTGAACGACATCTGGGGAGATTGTAGAGGTTACAGTCTGCAAGTTTTGAATCTTCATCTGGGTTTCCTGCTCTAGAAGCTTCGTATTCATGCCACTGAAACCACTGCTCTGCAAATATTCAATTTTTATCATGAAAATGTTAATTTGAAATTTAACAAAAAAAAAAAAGAAAGAAAGAAATTGAAGTTTATATAGATTTTATTTCCATTATGTACATGTTAATTGCAGATACCTCGGTGAGTTTCTTCTGGTATTCAGCTTCCAGATTGGAACGGTAGAGGGATGCCTCTGTGGTGGCTTCCTCTTTGGCTTGCTTCAACCTTGCCATTTTTACTACAAATTTTATCAATAATATATGCTTTTAATATTTATATTTTCAAAGCCAGATTATAATATCAAATGAACATAAATAAATAGATGGGTAAATATTTTCTTTTATTCTTAGTTAATAATTTATTAAGTATATGTGACATAAACATGGAAATGTGACTAAGTCCATCAATAAATTTTTTTTTTCAAAGAAATAAAATTATTAAAAATCTGTATTAAAAATCTAACATATATATATAAAATGAAGAATAAATATGAAAAAAAAAAAAAGTAATGGATTTACAGGTTCTGGCAGTGGCGACGATTTGCTGGGCCTCTTGTTCTGCTGTTAGCAGCATTTGGACGCCTCCCTGACCTTTCATGGAATTCATTCTAACTTTCTGAGAAACCAAACAAACAATAAATAGCTGAGAAAGGTGATGAAGAATACCCAAAAGTTTTTTAGTTATTTAAAAAAAAAAAATGAAATGTTTATATAGGTGAGATAAGTAATTTTTTTACCTCACACCCAAGAGAACAGAAGAAAACTGGAGAGAAGATGGCTTAGATGGATTATTTCTAGATGGGTTTTTCAAGTTTGATGAAATTAAGCCTAAAATGTAGGATCTCAATTTTTATTTTTATTATTTTTATTTTTTTGAAAGGTTGAGTGAGTCAAGATTAAAAGAAAAAGTCTCCACCAAAATCTCTCTTTTTATGTTTGTCATTTGGCCCAAATAATGGTTACTCCAAGTTTCTTACACTGTATAGTATTTGCACATAAATATTTAGTTTAATTTGACTTTTGAGTGTTATAATATGATATATAATCCAATAAATATGAAAATATAGTCAAGCATTCAATACATTACTAAAAATTATTTTCCATCAAGAAATTATATAAATGAAATAATCTTTCTAAAACAAAATCCAAATTTTAATTAATTCAAAACAAACATCAAAACCTCTCTTTAAGATTAAAACACCATGAATTAATCAAACTAAAACTCATAATCTTTGTAAAATTAACCCTAGCTTAGCATAATTCTAAAATAACTAAATGAATAATTCATAATCTAATTAGCAGAAAATAAAACAAATAAATCTGATAATTAATCTAAAATTTCGGATTTAGCGCGAAATAAAATAATTAATTAACTAATTTAACAACTCAACTTATTACAACTAATAATCAGAAATTTCTAAACAAGAAATTACAAATTGAAGGGTATAAATAATTTAGACAGAAAATTCAGATTTAGTTAACATCATTTAAATAACCCAATAATCAATCTAACTTAAAAATAAACCAAGTAAAATTCTCAAAATTCTAACATAAAAATTTGAAATTAAAATTGTAATATTCTAATAAAAATTATCAATCTACTAATTAAAATGCAAAATGAAATAAAAAAAATTCTAATTTAAAACTAAATTAAAATCTCTAAACAACAAGAAATGAAATAAGTAATAAAATTGAAAAATATAAAAGTATTGAAGAGTTGAAACGAAGTTAAAATTTGTTCTTCCTTGTTCCAAAGTTGTTGCAGTTCCTTCTTCCAACCATATGCAGCCACTCTTTTTCATATATTTGACTTATAAATACAAACTTATATGTATATATATATAAACCACTTCTCTTTTTTTTTTTTTTTTTTCTTCTTTTTTGGCTCTTCAATCACTTTAACGATAGTAGGACAGGACTTTGTATATCATGAAGTACTTCATACCTAGGGCATTCATAATGCCCAAACGTTCAGTCTGTAGCGAGCATTTGGGTAGTTGTCTATGTCAACATTAAAAATAAAAAATAAAAATATATAATAATCAGAGCATTAAGCGCTTAGTCTGCACCGAGCATTCAACTCTTTAGTGCTGAAGTGGTGCTCCATTGAGCGCCACCTCAACATGCCCAAACAGACATTACTGATGCCCTTATCTTCAAGTAAATCTACATTTGATTTGATTGCATCCTTTTATTTAATTCTAAAAATTTAAAAATAATAAAATTAAATAAATAAAATAAGCATGAAAGAGTATTTTTGTTATATCTTATATTTATTTAAATCACATAAATTATACTTTTTTCTTCTCAATTATACTTTTATGATTTATTATCTCTTAATAATTAATTAAATTATCAAAATTGTAAAATTATCATGAGGTTA